>VDFB02187629.1:0-21907 GCA_007258455.2 Sequoia sempervirens | reverse complement strand
GAGAGGGAGAGAGAGAGAGAGAGAGAGAGAGAGAGAGAGAGAAAAATATAAAGACCTAAGAGAGGGAGATGGAGTGAGACAAAAATACCAAAGGGGGAGAAAAAGAGGGAGAGTGAGAAAGGGGGTTCGAGTGAGATAGATTTATTTAGGTACTTAGGTGGGAGGGAAAGAGACCTGAGAGAGGGGATTGGACTGAGAGAGATTAGTCTAGGTGGCGAGTGAGACCTGAGAGAGAGAGACTTCAGAGGGATAAAGAGTTATCTAGTTAGGGTAACAAGTTAGAGAGCGTATGAAAGGTAAAACCTCAACTATCCATCTACGATCATAAACTATGCAATCTAAGCATTAATAAAGTTGTCGACCAAAGAGAGGGGAAATTCAAGTTTTGTTCAAAGCAGGTCATTTGGCAAGTGCCAAATTTGGTGCTCTCCAAATGACACATCACATTTGTTGCACGCCAAATTTGGCGCTCGCCCAATGGCCCACTTTGGACATGTTAATTGACAGGATTTTCCAAATTTCCTCATATTTTCGTCCATGCTCCCCATCTCATTTGCACATCTTTCAATGCAAGTTTATAAAAAAATCCATGATAGCATTGACCTCTCTCTTAGCTATCTAAATATATAGTTCTTTTTTCATTTTGATTTAGTTAAGGTTTTGATCCATGGCTTCTATTGTAAATGCCTCCGGTTTTAGTAAAAAACTAACATGTGCTAGTTTTAGGATAGATTTTTACTTGTTTATCGAAACATGAAACAAATTACATTTTTTGAAACTAGACTCCATTCTACACATGATGAAAAAAATAATAATCAATTTTTTATTAGTTTTCAAAAAATTTAGGGGGGAGTACGCTCAAATTTTAGCTTTTCAGGATGTGTCCACTTTGAATATTGATAAAATATTATATATTCATTAAAAAAAATATATGAAAGAATGAGGATAAACTAAATAGTGTTAGCTAATTTCTCACTTTTGAGATTTTTGAAATTCTAAAAAAAAGTTAATCAAAAAGGGGGGAGCCCTCAAGCGCTATGCTATTTTTTGGATAAAAAATGGACCTGTTTTTCCCCCCCCTCTTTTTGAGACCCTTAATCTTCATTAATTTCAAAAAAAATTAGTAGCTTAGAAACTAGACTTGAGCACTTCTAACTTTTTCTGTCGCATCTTGTTCTTTGAGCGTAACTATCTTTAATTTCTCGTGCAAATTAGATTTTGCTGATTTCAGAAAAGAAGTGGTACATCTTAAGAGCCAAAATTGTGTCACAGATCCATGCACTTATCCTTTCCTTATGTTAAGGTATTTATTTTTTCCTACACATATTATTTAAGCTCATTTAAGTTTATTAGGATTGTTTCTAATATCTCGCTACTACGGAAAATTACATCAACCACATGTGTCACTTATCTCCCCACACAAATGGGTGGAAGCTGGAGTTTGGCTAACATCCTCTCGGCTTTTGTTGTGCCACCTCCCCTACAGCCACCTTCATTCCCATTTCTCCTTTTGGCTCCCCAGGCAGGTTTACATGGGATAGCTTGGCTCCTCTCTAATCTCTTCCTTTTTCTTTTATGTGCCACCTCCTTTCTTTTGTCTCCCTAACACCCCATGATAAGCCATGCTTGGCCATGCTCTCGGCTCACTTACTCAATGCAGGGCGGATAACATCTCACCTTTTATGGGTAGTGGTGGAGCCCAATTACGCACCTCTCTTGGATGTATTTCTTTTCCCCTTTATTTTTCTCTCTATATATTGAGAAAGACCCCCTCCTCCCTCACCCCTTCACTTAGTCTCAATTTCAGTTCAAAGGATCTGGGCTAGTGGAGGAGTACTGGTGCATTCCTACGATTTCTCCCTTTGTGTGTTGTCTCTATTTCTCTCTCAATTCATATTTCCTTTCATTCTTCTATTTTGATATTTGATCATCTATTGAGTGAACTTGCATGTGATCTATGGCTGACATCAAATCGTGGCTCAGTTCTATCTTCTTACAAAATCTAACAAAGCTTGGATTTATTAAACAAATATGGATACCATCAATAAAAAAGATATGTATTAACCAAATAGCCATTTAGGCATACATCAATATATGTTGATATAAGTATAACATATATACACAATAACCATATAGGCTTACAAGAATACCATATAGGCATATAATGTCACGTATATGCAATACAAAATATATGTCCAAAAATGCCATATAGGTATACAACAAAGGACCCCAAACAATAGTCATTCCCCTCTAGGTGAAGAAAATAAATCATGAATGACCTTTGATCATCAGGGGGATGGAGATGCATATGATGGTGGTCTACTTTGAACTCAAGGGATGGTCACCCTATTTATTTCTTCATGGAGCAGTACCTATTACAATAAAAAGTATAGACATTAATATATAGAAATTACATTATAAAAAATGAAATATTTAATAAAATAATAACTTACCACCTCCAAATGATCTCTCTCCTTGTCTAAAACAGTGGCATGCTCATGCTATGGCATTGTGAAGTCCTATAGAAACCATCCAAACATAAATTAAACCAAAAATAACAATCATTTGATTTTTCAATAATAAACAGCTATAACAACAAATGTAATTTGAAATTTACTAATCTACTCATACCCCCATCAAATGCATTGAGCTATCTATTGCAGTAGATATGTCATGCTCCATTTCACTATAATTATCTGGATGAGTCTCTATATGCATCATCTGGAAATAAAACAAAATTATTCAATTACGAAAACTAGAAGAGTGATGCAGGTCATGGATTATAATGTATGAGATAGTCAACAAAATTTTGAGTACTTATTGAACTATATATTGCTTCAAGGGTTTGCATGTTTCATGAGGAAATTTTCAAAGTAAAGGACAATCACAAGATGATAGTCCTATAGAGAATTATATCATGCAAGCAAGGGACAATATCATGATTACATAAAGAATTCATGTAAGCCTTTGTTGATGTGAAGCGTGAAGAATTTTTGAAGTTGGGATAAGATTTATGGAAATAATGTAAAGCATGATAGTTAGATGCATGAAAATAAGAAATAATAAGCACTATCAACTAAGAAAAAAATGATATAGTGATAGTGAGTAATGAGGGGACTATGGTCCTAAGACCTTGATAAAAATTCACACCTATAAAGACACTCCATGATTTTCATAAAACCTTAACATTCTATTCATATCCATGGGTGAATCACAAAGAAGAGATAGCTAATAAATGGAGTGAGATATCTTCATTACAGTGGACAGTGTAATATTCACATAGGTAGAGTAATGATGACAAGGATAAATGATGAATAAAGGACAATAAATGAAAAAATAAAGGATATAGCATAAATGATTGTAATAGGATGGTTACATAAGACTGAATATGATAGTCTAAAGTCACAAGATGTAATAGGATAGTCACATGATTTCAATACCAAAGAATGCTTCAAGGGATAATTGTGGAAGATTATTTTTTATGAGGAGATAGTTTATATGTTTTCAACCAAGATACCTAAAGGTAAAGAGTGCATAATAGTCATGAATGTGGTTGTAATCACATGAAATCCAATGCTACAAGATAGTCTTATAGGAGAAGCAAAAAATTTAGTATAATGGTATAAGAGGAGCATGTATAATTTATTACTAAAGGATAGTTTAGAGTGACAATGCCCTTTTAATGATCATATTCATAGAGGATAGTCAGGTTGTGAAGGGATAGAAAGAGGGCATATATTTTTAAATGATAAATGGATAGTACCTTGTCTATGGAGTAGATATCATTGAAAATAATTGATAGAAGATTATAGTATATATTGAAGAAAGCAAGAGAGAAGTCCTCTATGATGTCAAGAACTTCAAAGGTATAAATGAAAGTCTATAGCCATAATGTATGAATGCAATAACATAGTCATCATAATAAGTATACTTTTATGTATAGGACAAGGGTAGTAATAAGATCAATATCCTGAGCAATATTCATGAGCCCAAGAGTGAGGAGAGAGATGGTATGCTACAAGCTAGTGATGACAGTTAGGAGGATAAGAGTGAAATGGTATGCTACAAGATAATGATGCCACTAGCCTATATTTTTGGAGGTCAACAACATGAAAAAATAAAATTCATAGATTATGAAGTGCATAACAACCTAAAATCAAATTAATTAAAAATTACAAAGCATATTTACAAACTATCTAGAACCTTCAAGTCATTAAACATTATTCAATTATGAAATATAATTTTTTTATGGGTATGTGCAGGATCATCATGGAAAAAATAGGCCCTTAACTGGAAAAAAAATTAGAAAAATTAGAGTTAGGCAACTTGATGTAAAAATTTGAATAAGTTATCTTTATTATTTCAAAAATATGTAAGAATAGAATATGTAGAAAATTGACTGTAGTTTCTAAACTACTAAGATCATTAAAAAAAAAAAAAAAAAAACCAAATCTTATTTGATAAAAACTCTTTGAAATTCCCCTAAATGCAAAGAGGCAATTCCTCAAATTCCCCTTTGGAGGGAAAAATTAAGCAGCTTTTGGTAAGTGCTCTTGTCCTAATTCTACCCCTAAACTTCAATAAAATGATAATATTTTATAAGGATTTTAGGATATGTTTTTTAGAGGACTCCAAGGTCCCGATGTGATGTATATTTTGTAATTTTTTCCAAGTAAATAATTAATTATGATTTTATTACAACTTCTTTTAAAAATTATTAAAAATAAAATGTATGACCACCTTAACTTGGTCAAAACTTCATGAAATTCATTTTTTTTAATCCTATAGTATGTGAAGCATGTTTTGGATTCAAAAAATGTGATACAGTTTGAAATCTATAGATGTTTTTCAATCAGCCTAACAATCAATACTTTAGTCGTAATTCAAATAGAATAATAATTATTTATTAAATTCAAAGTAAAGCATAATTTATATTGGTGGAAAGTTGAGAATCTCCTTTAAAAACCCTTTTCGTTTCATCAATTTTGGGTAAAAAAAAGTCGTCAGCCACATACCCTACACATATCCATCACAGCACCACTTTTTAGCCCATCATGATCCTACACATACCCTTATTTTTAAATTATAAATAGTTTGTATTACTTGAGTGAAACTTCGATGACCACCTCCACTGGCAAGTGTTGTCATTGAAGGTCCAAGATTAACCTATTCAACATCCAAAATGAGATATAAGAATAACATTCATCTAACATTTAGCTATTCACATGTAATATTTATAATTCCTTACTAGTTACATACCTCTGCAGTACATGTGGTTATGTAATAGGGAGGTGGAGCACCAATAAAAATAGAGTGAATGCTATGACCCTGAAATTTTATTATAATCATTCAACTAATTTAGTTAATCTTGCATTTCAAAAATAAAATTTAATAAATTAAATTCAATGAAATTACTAACACTTACCTTACTATCAAGGCCGAATGCCTCATTAAGGAAGGAATCCTATCACTCCCATTTGATCAACTATAGATGTGAGGGAATCTTGTCACCACCATTTGATTAGATGTAGATGTACCTCAACCACCTACATCCTAACCATTCGTGAGATCATAAGCATAGCTCGTGACCCACAAGCTTGAAAATAATGAGGTGGAACTCTACTCCCTAAAGACTCACTTGGCTCACCCTATGCTAGAGGACTGGTATGCTATATGAGGCTATGGGTGAGGGAACTAGTCAACTACAATGTATCAACCTCAACACTCTCCTTCACTATGAAAGGGATAGTCACATGCTCATACAATGGTCTAGCGAGTGCTTGTCTCACTGGCTATTGTGCATCAATATGTGGCCCACTCTGTCCTATGTGGAGCCCCCACCTCTACCCTAGAAGTCTCACATATCAAAATAGTTTGGGATTTTATTGAGGAAAAACTCACAATAGAGTTTCCCTAAAAAATATTTGTTGCACCTCAATGTTGTTGCATGGAGGATGGTCAAAAACCATCCACCACCTCCTCCAAAAATTGTTCTTTATCCCTTGGTGGTTGCATCAATGGATAGGGAACCTCTTGCTTGAAGGATGTAAAGGTTGATTCATTATAGGGTTTGTGAATAGTGCACACAAGTCAAATTTTGTAAATTTTCTTTCATCTTTAACTTGTTTATAGGATAATTTATCTGCATAAAATTCTCTAAACTCTTGTCTCTTCTCCAACCAACTACTTATTTTCTTTCTAATTGAATCTACATGTGATATTATCGATTCAAGTGATTGAGCAAGTGTGGTTCTATGTGAGGTTGAGCTTGCAGGATCTTTTAACCTTTCAATTAACTCCTCAATTTATCTTTTAGTTTTTAAATTTACCCCATTAACTTTTCTTGAGTTCTTGGAGTATGTTGAGGAATTGTTGGAGGTGTTCATTGGGGTTGTTCCTTAGGAGGGTTTTCAACTTGAGGTGAATTAGGATTTTGAGAAGCAGGAGGTGCATTATCATTTTTTGAAAAGTAAATAAATTTACATCAATAAGCATATTAAATGTACCTATTTAATAAAAAATTCACACACAAAAAACAATAACTTACTCCTTTGACCTCCTTGATGGCGTGGCAACATTTTGACAAAGATTCAACAAAGCAACAGAGCGGTTTGAGCCTTCCTGGAACATGAGCATGTTTTTGAGGGTTTGCAAGCCACATAAGAAATTGGAAACAATAGAACATGATATGTAATGAAGCTTGTTTTTTTGTTTATATAAACAAAAACGGGCTCGCATTATAACACGCGCATGTTTTGGCCTTGTTAATGGTCGAGCCTAAGGCTCGATCACTCCAAGCCATAACACAAGAATGCTTGGCCTTGTAGTGGCCAAGCCTAAGGCTCGATCACTCCAAGCCATAATGAGAGCATGTTATAACACACTCACATTTTGAATTTTTCAAAAGAATTAAAGGGGTTGGCCACCATTTGGCCCCCATATTTTTGCACCCGCCCAACTTGAAAACTAATGAATTAAAAAAGTGGAAAGTAGAAGCATAAGCATTAGCATGAGCATAGGAAGGGGGTAAAGGATGGTTTGCAAGATTTTCTTTGAGAATGAGTGAGGATGGATTGGGTGAAGGGGAAGATGCAGATGATGAAGATGATTCCAATGTCAATTGTTGTGAACTAGAGGGGGATGATGAGGATGTTTTCCTTGTGGAGATGAGGTCAGAGGCCCAACGACGTGTTTTGTAGAAGCACACAACTTCTATGTTGCCTCTTTCATTTGGTTCTCCTAATGATGACGTTTCCCTATTCTCGTTGTGGTTGGAGACATATAGAAGTGCTTCTTAGGTGCATGTGTCTTCTACTAAATCATTTTTTTTGTGTTTGGGTCATGTGACCTAGATAATTCTCTCAAGAAGGGATTTCTTTTGTCATCTCCCAAGTACTTTGTGGAGTTGTGAATGGAGGCTTCCTTTGTTGATGGTGTGTTAGATTTTATTGGTGGAAGTTTTTCTAGAGCTTTGTTGCTTCTATTTTCTCTTATTGAGACTCCTGGTCTGCTGGTGACTATTTGTGAGGAGTAAGTTTTAGTTACCTCTAATATTTTTGAGGTTGGGCATTCAGATGTGCCCCTTTCATCTTCTACTATGGTTGATCCTTTGTCCCCCTATCGCTAAAGATTGGGTCTCCTATCATTCTAGCTCCTTCTGCTTGTACTATACATGGTGGATGTTTCAAAATCCCAGATGAGGTTATTGATAGTTCAACCTCCAAGAGGGTGAATGCTCTCACGAGAATGTTTTTGGGTGCTAGGCCTAATGTGGATGGTTCATATCTTGGGAAAGGAGGAAATACAAAACCAAATGTGCATTGGAGATTGCTATTCCCCTATGGATTCTTCATCATATCTTTCTCTCTTCTTGTTAATTGTCTTTAAACATTGAATACTGACCCTTAGCTTCTTGGAAAATTAAGCCTCTTCCTTATGAACTGAGAACCTAGTTTGGATCTCAACAAAGTTGGCTTAAAAAAAATACTAGTGTGGGTCAAAGTTCTTGGTCTACCATTGGAGTTTTGGGATGAAGAGGTGTCCACTACCATTTCCCACTCTTTGGGTGATCTCATTATGATTGATGATGTTAAACTAGATCTAGAAGGGTTTCATCTTTTCCAGATTTTGTGTCAACATTGTTGTTGGCAAGAAACTCCCTTGTTTTGTTACTCTCTCTTGAAAGCTTGGGGACTGGGTTCAACACATTGATTACAAGAGGTCCCTTGTGTTGTGTTGCAAGTGTCACTAGAGAACTATGACATGTAGATGTTTATGGCTTTTCCATGGGGTTCATCATCCTTATTAAATCCAACAAGTTCATTTGCCCCCAATGTCCCCTCATCGAGGTTGGGTGGCATGGGTTGTCTCGTTGTGGATAATAAGTCTTCTAAGAATTACTCTTCTTTGTATGTGAATTGTAATGGTTTAACTAAGGAAACAATTCATGTTCCTCCTTTTGGCTCCTTGCCTCTTTCAAGGAAAATGGTCTATCCTGATATTTGAGTTTAGGGGACATTTTGAAAAAGATTGTAATGCAAAATTGTTGAAACATTTTGGATTTAAACCATCATAGATGGTGATCCGACACCTTGAAGGTCCCTTGCCTTTGCTTTGTCATCCAGGCTTGTGTGGGGCTTTATGGCTTGTTCATGTTTCTGGTCCTATTTTTGGGGCATTTGTTGGTCCTTGTTGGTTTTGTTCTCCTCCTTTGTGTTGTAGGTTTCTATCACACTTCTTGTGAGACTTACTTTGTTCACCTTCATAGCTACTTTATATGGGTCCAAGCCCTTCCTTTGTTTACCTTAATCAAAACAATAGATAAACATTATTCAATAGTTAATGTCAGACTCCATTCACACTTTAGCCTTAAAAAAAGATCTCATCAAAATCCCACATTCTTCCATCATTTATACAAAGATGTTGGTATAATTCACCCTCTCAATCCAGTCAATCTCTATAATGTAGCAATCATATTTCAACAATTACTCTGCTTTTTTTTGCCATGACTATGATATCAAGTTGAAAATAATAAGCACAAATATTGTAAAAACTAAATCATAATGCTTGAAAAAAACATCAAAATATATTAATATTATTAATGCTGATTCGAAATCCTTTATAATGTATTATATAAATTTCCCAAATTATCCTATGGGAAACTAACTCTCAACTAACACAAACTAACTTAACATTATAATTACTACCACTAAGCCATTAAGATGACTTTTTTTTCCCACGACCCAACCAGCACTGGCCAGCCTATTAAGACGACTTTATTACAATATGCAAAACTTTATTTTTCAACATTTTCAACATGTGCACTATTGAGGCTTTGTTATATTTTAAACAACATAGATTATGACAACTAAAATTTAATTAGATAAGAGGAGTTTATAGGCAGTCATGTTCTCCAATATTAGCCCATGCGGAACACAACCTGAGCTCCATGTTGAGGTCTGAGAGTAGCTAAAAGCGTGGGAGCATGAGCATACGAAGGTGAAGTAACAAAATAAAACTTTTGCAGAATCATGGTCAAAACTAATTTTGCTTCCAACAAGGCAAAATTCTGACCCACACATATAGTTGGACCTGTTCCAAAAGGCATGAATGCCATTGGATGCTTTGCAGCCTTTGCAATTCCTTCACTAAATCGCCCTGGGTTGAATTCGTTGGCATCATTTCCCCACAAAGCAGTGTCATGATGGATTGCAAGGATCGGAAGCAAAAGTTGAGTGTCTGCAGGAATTGAGAGCCTTCCAAGCTTTGTTGGCTCGCATGCCTGTCGCAATAGGAACACTGCAGGTGGATAAAGTCTCAAGGCCTCATTTATGATCATTTCCACCTACAAAATATTCGTAGAATGTTTTGAGACAAATCCAAAATACTGCCATTGAAGTCAAATTTCAGTGCTTGCTCAACTATGAATGTTTAACAGTACATTCTATGATTGATAACAGTAAATTTGGGTCTGCGTTAGATGGTCCTTACAATTTTGAGGCGATTTAAGCTGTCTGCATCTGGATAATTGTTTCTCCCACAAACTTCCAGCACCTCTCTGCGACCTTGCTCTTGCCAATCTTGATGTATGCCCAACAATATTATACTCCATGACAAGAGGACTGACGTCGTTTCATGACCAGCAAAGTAGAAAGTCTTACATTCATCAATAATTTCCTCTGTAGTCAGGCTTGCACTACTCTTGACATTGACTCCCGCCTGCTCTTTGCTCTCAGACATCATTAAACCAAGCAGATCGGCACTATATCTACTCCTTTTCCCCATTCCAGCAGTCTTTTCCCTGGCATCTATAACTTGTCTTAAGCATCTTCTTATTTCTTTCTCCAAATTCCAAAATTGCCTGTTCTTTGTGGTGGGTAGATACCTGATCAGAGGAGTCACTCTCAGACATTACTTATCAATGTCAGAAACCAAAAGAATCTTAATAAACCCTCTTATTAAAGTACAAAGCCATTTATCCTATTTAATAAAATGTCTTCACAGGATTAAATTCCTAAACATAAAAACACTACCAAATGCACATAATTCTTGAAAGACAAATATTGGAAAACCTCTCCAGCGACTGTTTCAAGGAAAACATAACAGGGACAGAGACATGAACACACTGAAATCAAAAATTTGATTTCATTCTTTTACAATTTAATATTGACAATTACACTGTCACAGAACTGAATTTTGTCACCTGAAACCTGGAATATAAACCCTACGAAGTGATTCAATTGCAAGAATCATTTGTCTGGCCTGCATATCAAAGATATGCTTTCCCTCTGTAAAACTGCTCCCGAATGCTGTCCGGGCAATAATATCTGCTGTGAGATCGTGGAACTCCTTTAGAACTTCAATTTCTGATACACCTGACAATACCAATTTACTCCATTCATCCAACATACTGGCACTGCTTTTCACAATTGTTGGAACCATACCCTGCATTAACAAAATTTATCTTCCTATGATATTCTGAATATAAATTTCAAAATAGGGACGTATTTACAAAAAAATCTGCATATATTCTAACAGATCAGGGTTTTTGCAGAGTCATGTGCCAGGAATATATTTAAGATAAAAAGTTATTTTAACGGATTGGAACAAAATAGCGCTATTCACAAGAACAAAATAATACCACATCTCAGTAGTATCGCAGCTATAGATCTACTCTACACTGGCCAGTATATTAAACAAAATTTGTAAGTAGTTCCACGGTCTCCCATGTATCTCTTTTTGACTGCTGGAAACACGCTGCAACCCCGGGCTTAACACTACACATAATCTTCCTTCTGCTAGGATGCCTTCAGAGAAGTATCCTACTTTTTCAAATTGGCCAGGGTTTTTCACTTTGCACTGAGATATAACTCTTCACTAAAGGTCTGTCAACCCAGGGCAGCAGGGGCACTGACTTTAATTTGGGTTTCCCCATGGGAAGCATCACTGGCTTAATTCTTCATCACAGACGAACAGACTGGATTGCAATTTATTTTGTTTTTTTAAATATTTGGCCTTTAGAAATATGGCCCTGCCCCAAACATCCTTAAGAGTGGCTTAAGGTTCAGGACTAGAAGCTTCTTAAAACTAATTGCATGCTATTTGAAAATGGTTTTTTAACTTTGAGCTGTGATCAAGTTCAGGCTTCAAACACTCACCAATGCTACGCAAAAGTGCAAAATTTCGTGATGGAGACATTATTTAGGGGCTCTAATTGGCCATGGGATGCTTGGAGATCTAGATAACCTGGGATTTACATCTTAAATCAGGGGAATCGATCTGGCTCTAATTCGCCAAGGGATGCTTGGACAATGGAAAGGAGGCTTTATCCTTCTTGTCTGGGGCTGATCTAACTATCAATCCTCATGAAATTTTTAGAAGATTGATGTGCAAAGTAAATTTATGTTTGTTTAACAGTAGGAACTTGATAGATTTCTCTCAAAAATATAATTCAGTCTATTTATTAGATCATTTTGGTCCTACTTTAGGACATAAAAATTGATATTCATTGTCTTACCTTCAAGAGATCCATACGGAAAGCAGGGTTGATGATTTTCCTGTGCTGAGCCCATTTCTCACCTGTCAGCCCCACAAGGCCCTGTCCAACCAGTTGTCTGAAAAGGGGATTACCCGAAAGCTTTGTATAGTTGCCAAATTTAGTGGACAATATCTCCTTAATAAGCTCAGGGCGGGGAGCAACCAACCTGGCATGAGGTCCAAACCAGTAAATAAAATCCTCACCTATATGACATATAACAACTTTATTAATCCATAGGATCTTCAGAATTCTGCATCTTCTTCTTAATCAAACACTAGTCTTCTTAATCGGCGACTATTCTAAGTTCTAACAATACCCCAGCAAAACAATCAATGGTACTAAGCAGGAATTCCAGTAATATGATTAGTAAAATACCATATGCTTAAAAATATGCAGAATTCAAGTGTACCATAGGTTTTGGTCCACTGGTGAAAATAGGGAAGAACTTGAGGGAGTATGTCATGTGAGAGTGGCATGGGTTTGGATTGCTGCTCACGGATCATTCTGGATATATCTGTAGAATTCCCATAGAATAGCCTGTATGCAGGGCCCCTGATTCCCTGGGCTTCAAAGGACTTTTTCACTTGCAGAGATTTCCACCATATCGTTGTTGCAATCTTGAACATAAACAAAACTAAACCAGCACAAACAACCGCCAAACACCAAAATACCCACTCCATATTCCAGTCGTATCCAACACTACTTTCTTTGGTTCTGAAAGCTTCAGATTTGCTGTAGCTATGTCTATGCTGCTCTAGTGTAGGATCCCTTCTGATTTTGTTATATTTATATTTATAGAAAGAAAATGACCTGTTTATTGAGTGGACAAAGATAAATGAATGCAAGTAACTTCAACTACTCTTGTAGTCCAGAATTGGCAGAGCTTATATTTGACCTTCGAACACAAAGGTTTGCTTCAGACAGGAAAATCAATAGGCACGCCGATAGTGATGTATAAGTTAGTTTTATGAATATTTTATTAGTTTTTATACAATTCATTTTAAACTTATGCTGATTATTTAAGCTTGCTATTTATTTTTATAATTTTGTAAAATAAAAAAATGTTTTAAATATATGTTGATTTATTGTTAGATATATATTTTTTTGAATTTAAAAATAAATATTAAGGAATCATATTATAATAAGATATAAATTATTATAAAAAATATTTCATCATTTTTGAAAGATAAAAATTAAACAATTTGATTTAGTGCATTCTAATAAGATATATATTATTATTATAATCTTTTAGGGTTTTCCAGAAAAGTAAAAATTAAAAAAAAAACAGTTTTGACTTAGTTTGGTGCATTGTAATAAGATTAGATAGATATAGTTTATGTTTGTAATTTGTTGCTTTTGTATGCAAGGGTTTGCCTAATTTTGTGTACGCTTGCTTGTATATATATGTAGGTATACGTTTGTTTATGTATATTTTATTTATGTTTTTTCATGTATTGTTTGTGTATGCATGTGTTTGTGTATGTATGTGCATGTTTATGTTTGTGTATTTATGTGTATATATGTAGGTGCAAGCTTGTGTAGATGTTTGTTTGTGTACGTATGGATGTATTTGTTTAGTTAGGTTTTTGTTTTGTGTATGGAGGTGTATGTGTTGAGGTTTTTGTGTGTTTGTGCACTTGCATGTGTTTGTATTGTGTATGTATGTGTTTTTGTTTGTATGCTATTGTTTGTATATGTGTAGGTATAGGTATGTGTTTTTTATGAGTATATGTATATGGATAGGTATGTATATAAATATGTATGTGTTTATATGCATGTGTATGTGTTTATATGTGTATGTGATCTTATGTGTTTTTTTGTGTATTTGTGTATGTATTTGTACATGTATAGGTTTAGGTATGTTTTTATGTGTCTGTTTATGTATTTGTATGTGTATGTTCAGGTTTTTGTTTTCTATGTGTTCATGTATGTGTAGGTGTATGTATTGGTTTGGGTATGTAATTGTACCTGTGGTTGTAGGTATTTTTATGTGGTTGTGTATGTTTTTGTATTTAGATATGTGTATGCATATGTGTGATGCAGCACCACCACTCCTTTGATTCAACACTAAAATCCTTCTTAGGTTTTACAAATACAAACAGACAAAAATTAAAGAGCATCCACAAACAAATAGAGAATAACACATTCAATAAACCTTATAGCTGCTTAGGGAGAAAAGAAGCCATCCACGAAGTCTAGCATGTAACAAAACACACAGTATTCATATATTTACAAATAAAAGGGCTTACAAGAGGTCTCTGCACAATACAGATGCCTAGTAAATCCATCCTCTCTTCCTTCCCTCCCACCCCCTCGTTACAAATCTTCAGTTCAATATATACTTTCTTTGCTCACAAAGACACCCACTCCTAACAGCATTCTAACTCTATTTTTAGCTACCACGTTGTAGCAGTTTCTGACAGTCATAACCACTAAAAATAGCCCCCAATCAGCATGCATCTGACTAGGCCACAGGCCACTCACAACCAAATATAGGTCCACAACAGAAACAACAGAAACAAAACGGAGGCAGCAGAAAAGAAAACCAAAATTAGCAAGTTCCTTAATTCCAGTAAGTGGGCAGGGGACATTAAAAGAGATGCTCTGCATCATTCTCCCCTTCTTTTAAAATTTTGAACCCCCTGGTTCAAAGCATTGACTCCATGGCCTACCTTTCCACTAGGTTAGGTACTTTTGCATATTTTCGCATAATTTCTTCCTATGCTTCCAACTGCTAGTTGAATCAGAAATTGTCCTTCTCAGCCCTCTAGTTCTCATCCTCTTTTCCCAACGAGTGGTCTTACTCCACCAATATCCACTATGGCTTTTTCCATGGTATGCCCAACCTTCTGCCACACCTGCACATAAACTGTTATAGAAAAAAATCAAATTAAGTGAGTCAAAAATTCTCATAGGTGCTTCCTCCTTCAGGTCATTACTCTCTCCCTCAATCATCCTCATTTCTCCTCCAAGAAAGAGATGATCTTCTTCTTCTCTCTTCTCATCAAT
The DNA here is from genome assembly GCA_007258455.2 of Sequoia sempervirens. Taxonomy (NCBI): domain Eukaryota; kingdom Viridiplantae; phylum Streptophyta; class Pinopsida; order Cupressales; family Cupressaceae; genus Sequoia; species Sequoia sempervirens. The sequence goes on along the minus strand of VDFB02187629.1, from coordinate 6,861 downwards.
CACGGGATTCTTCAGACATCCCACTAGCTGGTCCTTGTTGGTTGTGTCTTCCAAAACCAATAAAATTTCATCACGTATGGGGCTCCCAAAGATCTCCATCTCTGTTGCAGTTTCTTCTCCAACGGGGACAACTTCCACTGCTGCAACATTTTGGGTCACCTCTTTCCATAGGCTGCACTCCTCTAAGACCAATAAGGCTTCATCACATATGGGGCACCCAACGACCTCTCTCTTTGTTGCAAATTCCTCTCTAAGGTGGATTGCTTCCACCACTACAACATTTGGGGCCGCCTCTTGTGATAAATTGCATTCCTCTTCACTATAGTCTTTGAACTCTTCGCCTCTCTCATTATATTCCTCAATATTTTCTCTTTCTTCAAGGTAACATAACTCAACATCTTCAGCTAATGCATCCTCTTCATCTTCTCCCCATTCATTTAGCCTTCCATCCAATAAAATTTTTGCCAACTCATCTATGGATTTAAACTTTCCCTGTTCCAAGAGTTCTATTCCTTGGCTGATTCTAAACTTGATGGCTTTCCTCTTAGAAAATTCTTCTTCTTCAAAACGTGAATTTTTATTCCCATGCATCTTTTTCACCTTCTCACCATCCTTGAACACTTTTGCTTCAGCTTTCTTCTTCTTTGTCTTCTTCTTATTGCATGCCTCATATTCCTCCAACATGCACCATAACTCATCTAACTCAAATTCTAACTTTTGCAACTCTTTTTGCTGGTCTTTGATTTGTTTCTGTCTTTGCCTTATTTTGTCTTCCAACCTGATTATCCTCTTTCTTGCATTATGAGACAACTCCATATTTTCCATCTGCCATATCTCATCTAATGCAAACTCTAATTTTTGTAGCTCCTTTCATTGGTCTTCAGTTTTCTTTTGTCTTTGTCTTTGTCTTATTTTTCCTTCTAACTTTATTATTCTCTTTATTACATTATAATCTAACTCACATATTTGACTTCACAGCCAAAGCTCAAACAAACTAATGTCTCTCCTAATTGAATAATGCTTCCACAGTCTAGGCCCTCCTAACCATTTGCAACTATCCTTGTGAGTGCCCATGCTTTCCCCTTCTAACCACAAAAACATTACAAAAACTTATGAAAGCCAAAATAGAGCTCTTACAACATTGCCTTACACAACCTTCATGACAACGTCCTCTCTCATGGATCGATTTGCTCTGATACCAAAACTGATGTAGCACCACCACTCCTTTGATTCAACACTAAAATCCTTCTCAGGTTTTACAAATACAAACAAACAAAAATTAAAGAGCATCCACAAACAAATAGAGAATAACACATTCAATAAACCTTACAGCTGCTCAGGGAGAAAGCCATCCACGAAGTCTAGCATGTAACAATACACACAATATTCATATATTTACAAATAAAAGGGCTTACAAGAGGTCTCTGCACAATACAAATTCCTAGTAAATCCATCCTCTCTTCCTTCACCCCCCCTCGTTACAAATCTTCAGTTCAATATATACTTTCTTTGCTCACAAAGACACCCACTCCTAACGGCATTCTAACTCTATTTTTAGCTACCACGTTGTAGCAGTTTCTGATAGTCATAACCACTAAAAATAGCCCCCAGTCAGCATGTAGCTGACTAGGCCACAGGCCACTTGCAACCAAATATAGTTCCACAACAGAAACAAAACGGAGGCAGCAGAAAAGAAAACTAAAATTAGCAAGTTCCTTAATTCCAGTCAGTGGGCAAGGGACATTAAAAGAGATGCTCCGCATCAATGTGTTTGTGTATGTTTATGTATATAGGTATGTGTATACATTGGTGTGTGTGTGTGTGTGTGTGCGCGCGCGTGTGCACGTGTTTGGGTGTGTATTTGTATGTTAGTGTATGTATGTTTATGTTTGCATGTATTTGTAGGTGTATGTATATGTATGTAGTTGTGTTTGTTTTTTCTTGTAGTTTTGTAATTGTTTGTGTGTTGGTATGTATGTGCTTGTATATGGTTTTATTTGTATGTTTATGTATGTGGATGTGGATGCATATGTATATGGTTTTGTTTGTATAGGTATTTTTTTTGTGTATGTGTATGGGTATGCATATGCATCCATGTGTATGCATGTATAGGCCCATGTATGTTTATATTTGTATTTGTATGAGTATGTGTGCATGTATGTTTTTGTTGTTGTGTTAGTATGTATTTTTTGTATTGTTTTCTCTTTTTCTTGTTTGTTTTATTTTGGTTTGTGTCTTTGTGTTTGGAGGTTTTTGGTTGATCTTAGAGGTTTGTTGGTTTAATTGTTTTTTTAGGTTTTTGTTTGGTTGGTTGTTTTTCATTGTATTTTTATTTTTCTTTTTATTCTTTCTTGGTCTTCTTTTTGCATTATTTTTTAGTCATATTCCCTTTGTTTGTTTTATTATTTTGTGGTTGTGTTTTGTTGGTTTTTGTAATTGTTTTTTATTTGTATTTAAAATATTTAATTTTCTATTTGGTAGGTTTTTGGTTGTGGTCTTGTTGACTTGGTGAAGTTTTGGTCCCCATTTGTGTGGTTGTTCTCTTAGGCTTTTGCATTTATTTGTGCTTGTTTTTTGTGTTTCTTATACTTTGAATTTATTTATATTTGTTTTTCTAGTGAATTGTTTTGGTTTCTATGTATTGGTAGGTATGTTTTTGTATGTATATGTATGTATGTGTATATATAGGTGTATATGCATGTTTATATATATATATATATATATATGTTGTTTTTGTATGTAAACACACAAACCTGTGTCACACTTTATAAAGGAATCAACCAACAACAAAAAAAAAATTGAACTTCGACCACATAAAAGTGGTCTTTATGTTTGAATTTCAAAATGATGTAAATTAATGAACGATAGAAATAATGATGAAGTTTAATCTTTTAATTTTTCAGATTTTTAAAAAATTGTTTTGATTATTCTTTTTTATCAATTTTAGAGCAAATTTTGGAATGTTGAAATTGACGTCAAGAAACAAATAGAAAAAAGCTTCATTTTCCCCTAATTTTTTTTGTCCAAATAGGTGACATCAATATTTAGTGTATGATTTAAAAAAAAAAAATTGATGTATATTTTTCTCGTAATAACATTTTAAAGTCAAACTTTTCAAAATTTGACAATTTTCATTGGACATCAACTATTGTATTTTTTAATCATTTTCAAAAAACAAACTATACCCTTTTGAAGAGGACTCTCTCCTCTAGTGCACCATATATTTTTCAAAAAACTTTATATGTTCTATTATTATTATTTTTAATTTCTAATCAGCCTCTTTTTTAACTTAACAATCTATTTGCATTATTTTAAAAATAAAATATATTAAAAATAATCAAAATATTAAAAAAATTACATATTTGGATTCACCACTCCAAGCTCTACAAAAGGGTATTTTTCCTTTTTCTTGTTTAAAACATCATTTCGACTGAACAAATACTTAATTGAAGTTGAAATTTTTAAAAAATTCTAAAAAAGTTGAGTTGGCTGCCAACTAGGATGCCACATAGATAGTTTCGATAGAAAGGGTTTCAGTCGAAACCGTTTCTACTGAAACCATGCATATAAAATAAGTCAATTTCAAAGCAACAAAGGGAAAAAAAATTAGTTTTTTGGATTCAACCGAAACTCTGTGTGCCATGTATATGCCACATGGTTTTGGATGAAACCTATTTAGCCAAAACATTTCTGACTAAAAATGTTTAGCTCAGAACTATTTAGCTAGCTGAAAGTGTGACAAAACTTTGTGCTTTTACCCATATATATATATATAGTCATTCCTTATCACTAACAGATGAATACACATTAACTTTGTTTGCCTTAGATTGAAATGATTGATGACATTTTACTTGATTCCTTTTAGAATCTCTTCACAAACCCATATCTCACCCTACTATCCTTAAAACTTTCACTTCCATATGCATTCCCATGCATGGAAGGAGGATGGTAAATTTTAAGGGCTCTCATACCATTGCAATACTTCCTTTACCAATCATGATTACGTTTTAACATGAAAGATCCCTGAAATGGGTTTTCATGGAATGAACTCTTGAATAAAGAAGTGAGAAAGAAATATTGAAGGATTACCTCTTTGCAAGAATGGATATCAGGGATTTTAACCTTCGTTAATGTTCTTCATTATGGTTTGCAATAGTCTTAGTTTATCCTTGGAAACAAAGCAAACTTGAGCTCATGCAAAGAAAACCTTAAAACGGTATATATATATTGTATGTATGGTTGGTTTTGTTGTTTTAAAATTTTTCTTTTATATCTTTCTTTGTTTTCTTCTCTTTTGCCCTATTTTAGCCTTATTATATTTGTTTGGGGTTTCCTTTTAGTGGGTTTTTTGTATATTTTTGCTTATGTTCTTGGTTTCGATTGTATTAAAATATTTATTTTTTGCTTTGTTTTTTGTTTACAGTTTTTATGCTTGTTTGGAAATGGCTTTTTACTTTTTGTAATTTTGGATATGTAATTTTGTTTATTAGTTTGGTAGTTTGTAAGTATGTTTTAGGCAGATTTGGTTTTTTATTTTAATTTATTTTTCTTGTCCTCCTTGACCCATGTGAAGCCTTCTCTCTCCTTCTACCTTCTTAAGAATGTTCTTGGTCTGCAACTTACCATTTCTCCTTGAGCTCTTTTTTTTCATCCTGATGATGGATCATAGAGTGTGATCTGAAATTTTTAAGCAAAAATTATTATGCAATCAAATCTAGAAATCATAGTAAATAAGCATTAGACATTGTGGAAACTTGATATCGTTAATTACATTAAGATGCTAAAAGGAAAACTCAATGTTTGAAAATGATAAGAAAAGTTCTTAAGAAAGTCCAAAGAAGAAGAATCAAAAGGTATACAAGGAGATCATTGTTCTCTATGAACTCTAATGTGTCTATTTGAACACTTAATTTTATGTCATAGGAATTCCCCACTAGTACTTTGTAGGTAGGAGGGGTAATACCCACATACATGTTATTTATCCTATTCTAACCACAACTTTAGCTATGATGGTGAATGTAATATCTTGGGGCAAATATTGATTACATGGAAAAATAAGAAAATGATAAAATAAATATGTATAAGCATGTTCAAATAAAAAAAAGGTAGTTTCAAAGTAAGAGACCTCATAGTTCGACATGACATGACTTTGTTTTATTGACAAAGGACCATGCCATGATTTGAATTTATTTGACAAACCTAAAAGGATTGACTGAATGCCTCAGGGGTGCATCGATAGATGGCCTTGCCTATGTGAAGTCACAAAGGAAATGTAGTTCGACAGGACTTGGACTGACGTGATTGACTCTTACTCTATTTTTGGGATTTTTGATAGCAATTTGGATGTTTTTGTGTTTTTTGACATGTTTTAATTTTTTTGTATTTTTTAGAATATTTGATTTTTTTTCGGATTTTGTCATTTTATGTTTTTTTTGTCTTTTTATCGTTTTATGATTTTTTTGTCTTTTTCAATATAGAGACCTCCAATAGCAAGTGTAGGATCCATTGAAGACGTAGGTCAAGTATTTGCTCCCATTCGGGTATAAGACTAATTATTATGAATGGTAGTGGATAAGTTGTATTGTGATTGGATATGAAAGGTGAAGGATGCTAAATTTCAATAGTTCTCAGGCCATGAGAAGGATGACAAAGCTTTATTATGGATGAATGAGACTTTGTTATGGATGGTACCTATAAGGATTGTGACAAATGCAAGTGAAATATAACCACAAACAAGTGAGCAAGCATGCACAAGAATCCAAGGACAAACACATGATCTTGCCCCTTTTCAAGCTAAAAACCAATTGGTAGGTGATGATGATGACAATGATGTTGTTTGAAGTGGGAAAGAAACATATCGAAACAATGTGAGGACTAGGAAAGACATATCCCATTGATGAGAAAGTGACTAAAGGATCAAGTTCTACAGCAAGGTTAGGAACAAATCCAAGGAATGTTTTGGATGACGCGCTAGGTTGCATAGCAAGATTGTATGGATTAGAATTGTTGCATTTGGAATGAATTCTTTACTAATATTGAATGGGATGATGAAAGGATGTTGGATAAGTGGATTAGAATCCTTAAACCAATGACAAGGGAAAACCAAGTCTAGGAATATGTATGGAAGAATATAATAGATTGATTTTGGTAAAGGATAGAAGACATAAGGATTATTGGCCAAAAGAATTATCATATGACCTCCAAGGATTATATCGCATAGAAATAATATTGTTTTAGATCCAAGTTCATTGTTATTATTATTATTTTTTTGTTCTTTTGTTCTTTTTGCTTGCTACTTTATTTACTCAAGATTTCCATGTTTTTTCATATCATGGTATGCTTTGACTGGTGAAACTAGGGAGAAATTTATTGATCTTTCATGTAATGTGTTTATATGGTTATCCCATGCTGTACCCACCAAGGTCTATCAAGACCTTGTGTTATGCTAGGGTATTTCTTCTATTTGTGATTATTCAACACTATACCCACCAGGGCCCTTTAAGACTTTGTGAAGTGTTAGACTAACCTAAAGTCTATTTTTCAAGTTAGTCCTATGCATGTGATACCCCCATACCTTAGTTCTCTACACATTAGTGCATAGTATCACATGTTAAATATCAAATTTAGTAAGATATCACTACATTTTAGTTTAATTATTGCATTCATAAATCCCCTCCCCATCCATCCCTACATTATTATTTATCTTAACCCATCCCATTCATCATATCGTCCTCACTTAATTGTTTTATCCCATGTGTGATTTTTATTCATCCTTCTTCTTCTCTCTATCTTTCCATCTTCATCTTGACTCGCTTTTATGTTTGATGTACCATAGAATGACAATAAAATCCACACATAATA
>VDFB02187628.1:0-10166 GCA_007258455.2 Sequoia sempervirens | reverse complement strand
GAGAGAGAGAGAATGCACAGACTTTTGAAGGTCATAACTTTTCAATTGATTATCCATTTGGGCTTAGTTTTATAGGGAGATGCATTATGAGGAGTTTTTTGGATTGTTGACTAAGCTCAACTCAATAGGTGGCCCTTTTGACACACTTTTTTGAGGTTGAATTCTTTCATCTGGACCCTCAAAATCAATTTTTATTATTTTTTTCTAGTTTTTAAAAATTTATGTTCTTTAATAACTTGAAACTCATATTTCCAATTTGAACTATAAGTTGACAATTCATGTCCCCATAGTGTTAGGAAGTTTTTGGTAAAAATATAGACTGAAAGGGAAGGGGAGAGAGAGGGGGGGTTGAGAGGGTGAGAGAGGTTAAGGGAGAGAGAGAGGGGGAGGGAGAGATAATGATAAAATTTAGTAAAAAATATATGTTAAGTAATAATTATAATATAATATAATTTTTTAATAATTTAACTTTTGATTAAATAATTAACGAATCATATATATATAATTGGTTACTTTTTTATTAGTATAATTTAAAACATAACTAGATTTATATAATAATTATAATATAATATAAATTTTAATAACTTAACTTTTAATTAAATAATTAATTAATTATATAAAAAACAAATTTTGATTACTTGTAGTTAATATATAGATTATAATATAATTTAGAAAGGATTTGTTAAAATTTTCTAGCTTATCATATCTACACTATCTATAAATAAATTTTAAAAAAAGATTTTTTCATTACATAATTAAATTTAATATTTTATTTATGCAATGATAATAACAAGTCTAGTATAATGTAAATTACTATTGGAACTTAAAATTAAATAATTAAATTTATATAATAATTATGTTTTTGATTAGCAATAAATAGGTTTTGAAGGGCCCCTGAAACCCTGTACAAAAAAGAGGAAAGACAACAAAGATAAAGCAAATTGGTTGCCCAACCAAACACCAAAAAATAGGATGATTACAGAACAATCAACACCCCATTAGCATATAACGATAAGCCAAAACAATAAAACTAGACAAAAAGAGAACAAAAAAAACAACATTTAGAGAAGTTCCTTAAGCATTTTGGCTACTTCTAGATCCTTAGAAATCACCCTATCATGCATTTCCATGATCTCCTCCACATCCTACCTCAACACCATTTTGCACTTCTTGGTTTTGCTCTGAGTGCGAACACTCAGCCCCATTTCCAAGTCCACAATCTGCAGCTCCTTATTAGCATTCTCCCCATCTCCTTGTTCACCGGTTCACTAAATAGAGATCTTCCAATCCATTCCCTCACCTTCTCATTCAGGAACACAAGCCCTTCAGTCAAGGATTCAAGTTTCTCCTTGATGAGGTTGATAACCGTGACAAGGTCTTTACACAACAACCGATAGTTCCTTTCTAACGTTGACATCCTCGAGCCATAATCTCTCTTCAAATTGGCCATGTCCTCCACCATAAGGACCAAACTAGAGTTTAACGGTTTAACTAGATCAAAGATGAAATACTTTTCCTTTAAGCTTTTGAGAGTAGAGATATTGCATCGAGCTATCATGTCATGTTTGTTATGGAGGTCTTGAACCTCCTAAACCAACCACATAAGAAAATTAAAAGAAATATCAGCCCCTTCCTTAACTAGATTAGAGGCCTACGTGCAGTCCATGGCACCCCAAAATAATCCCATCCCTTGATGGAAACTCATGGGAGGATCATCATCTTGAAAACCTTCAATAAAATCAACTTTGGTCTTACCCTTATCTTTAGAAGCCGACACATTAGGAGACTCATCCACATCCAACACACTATTCACTTTTGCATCGGCAGGGGCCCCTCCAACATCACCATGACCTAGGTACTTATTCCCAAAATATGCCACCTCACTGACCTGATTAACCCCTAAAACCTCTGGCATCTTTTCCATATCATCCTTGGAGCACATTGGCCCTTGTTTCTTAGCCTTCTTCCCACTACCTTTACCCTCCAGCCTCTTCATCACAAGCCACTTTAATTTTGTGTTTTACACGCAGGTTGGAGGGTTTCACCTTTTTAGCAGAACATTTCTTCCCTCCAAAAGAAGGGGTGTGTGTGCTAACCATCCAACCACGCATCGAACTCCTCCTCCATTTTTGTCCCCACACTCTCAACCACCTCCTCAATTTGGAATTTCCCACTCCCCTTCTCCCTTTTCTTCAACTTGACAAAATCAATAGGACCAGGGGCTTTAATAACGTAGTTAGCCTTCACATGATCCACGATAAGCAACATTAAACCCTCATGTAAGAAAAGGTTCCTCATATTCTTTCTATAATTTTTAATCCCCTCTTCCAATGAAAGAAAAAGATAGAAAGGGAAGGAGATGAGCTTACCATGATGGAAGTGATTGAGGATCACAAAATGATGGCCATACAAGGCCAAACACCTACCATCTAGGATGAAATAACGCATCAGCGCCATAGCAACCTCACGCCAAATAGGTTTGATTTTGGACCTATCATATCCCCCACAGTCAAGCCTCACCATTTTTGACCCTCTCTCTATCCTGAAGAAAATTCATTCTAGCTTCCCCCAATAGATTTTTATCCCTATAAAACTTTCTTCCTTCGGTCGACATCCTAGTGACCTCGACAATGAATTCCTCATTGATAGCACGGTATCCCTGTCAAACATGCTCAACACCCAGCCATGTCAAGTGTCAACAAACTCCTTGGAAACATTTGTTTTAAAACCATGCAATCTCTCCATGAAAGGGGTAACCTCACCCTTCTGTGAAATTTCCCAAACATTGGCATTGGCTTTAAAGTCGTTGCACGAAATAGGCTCAGTCCTACACCTATCCCCACCCATCATCAAATGCAAGCACTTCAAAAAAGAAAGAAACTATAGCAAAAAATTGCAACTAAACACCAAGGAAAGAGGAAGAAAAGCACCCAGAAAGTGTGCATTCCTGCCAATTGCGGTATTGAAGACAATAATGGTAAGGAGCTCTTGCATTTACAATTTGGATACCCACAAATTCCAATGAGCTTCACAAGTATGAGGTGTCTAATCAACCAGAGTTGAACATGATTACCACGTGATGCAGAGCAGGGAGGTAAACTACAAAAACAACTCAAACCAAACTCAAACAACTCCTTAAAACCCTAACTCCACAAATCCAATAGTCTCCTTCACTAAATCACCATTTCTCTATAAGGGTAGCAACAAGGGTTTTCTTGACTTAATTTGCATACAGTAATCCAAACCCACAAACCAATCACAATTTTAGACACCCATTATCCTCTTACATGACATATCTCAAAAATTTATATACTTGTTTTGGGACAACACCATCAAATTGCTATTGCTGCGCTAAATAAGGGCTCAATTAGCCCTCTTTTCCAAAGCATGTATCAACTAATCACCCTCACAACCACAAATATCTATTGGTAGACCTTTACCAGGCTCCAAAACTTCAAAATCGACAATTTATAACAAGAGAAATGACTATTAGATCACCAAAACTCCAAACCCTTGTTTAGGCCAATTTCTTGCTTGAAACTTGAGGGTTTATTGAAAATAACTGTTCTAAACCTCATACCACTTGGACAATGCTTCAAACACCCTTATTAAGGTCTGCACATGCTAAATAAACCATTACATGACCAATTCCAAAAACCTTTTTCCAAACCCTAGCATCCAACCATCAAATTCTACCAAAAACTCATAAAATATCACTTAGGGAAGCATCATAAACTCTTTAAACAACCTTCCCTACTACAAAGAACACAAATAGGAAACAAGAAACCACAAGAAACTACCAAACCTGCAAGCACATTGGCCCAACGAAGGCACAAGGCCTGTGAACAATTTGGCCCAGTGAGGGTTTGAACCCTGGTGGCCATCACTACAACACAACGACTTGACCACTGAACTACACCCTTATCGGCACACGGCCAAAGGAAACCTTGGTAAGGCTGGAGGGGGTGAGATTTTTTTAGATGATGAAGGCCTATTGGTTCCTTCACACTAGATGTGGGGGTGAAGACCAATAATATGGTCGAGGTGCGAGGTATGTTTCAAGGAGTCATGATAGCCAGAGAGAAGGGATGGAAGAAGCTTTGCATTGAAGGTGATTCAAGTTTGATCATAAACGCCATGTTGGGGGGGGGAATGATGAACTAGAGACTTGAGGCAATTCTGCAAAGTGATAAAGGGGTTATTAAATATTTTGAGCAAGTGAAGTTTTCTCATACCAAAAGCTCTGGTAATTGGGTTACTAATTGGGTGGCCAATGTAGGTGTCTCTCTGTCCATGGAGTTAGGCGTGAGTAGTAAAAAGATAGTGGAGTGACTTCCCTATGAGCCTCATCAAGGTGCTATAGGATGACATTCAAAATTCCCCAATCAAAGATCTCACAGTGCATCCCCTGGATGAATCATTTTTGGCTTGAGAAGTCATGTGGTTTTGGTCTTATGGCTATCTCTTTGCTTATTCTTTTGCTCTATCTAGGGCATTGTAGGTTTGGGTTTGTTGGTATGTTGTAGTTTTTTATTTGGGCCTGTTTGGATGTGAATGCCTCTCGACATTGTTGGGCTATAATTTTTTATGGTTCCTAGACCTAAACCAGGTTATACATAGCAAAAAAAAAGGACTTTTATACCACAAACTTGTGGTTAATGGTTGTTTATTATAAATTAAATAAAGAGTGCATCTTAAGTGTATGCATGGAAAATATGGGTTGCTTTTATAAGACTAAATATGTTCTTTTATGAGGTAATAAGAAAATACGAGTGAAGGGAGACCATAAAAAAAGGGCACATCGATTAAAAACAAAATACTATATTGTGTGGTCTATAAGTTACAATATGTGGAGATAGTCATATGTACTTGTCATATGCTCATATACATATGTCTCTTGTATGTTGTGAGATGTCTGCACTATAATAGTATACTATGGATTATAATAGTATCAATATAATCAATAGTTATTTTAAATGTTAGTAAAAGTACACGAGCCTTTAAAATATAAATATATTTTTCTTTTAATTCAAATTAATTCAATATGTGAAATTCTTTTAGGGAGAGACTTGAATGGTTTTAAACAATCTTAATGCAAAATATTTTATAAGTATAGGATATTAGAGAATGTTCATTGTCTTGGTGAATTCATATTTAAAATGACACAATAATGATCAGGGAGGATGCAAAAAAGAAAACATATAATACAAAATTGAGTACCATTTGTTTCCTAAAACATACAAGATGCAAAATAGATTTTGATGAGGAAATTTCTTAACTCAACTAATACATGGAACTACGGTTTCTTTCTTTTTTTATATATTTTTTATTTATGATTCTCAAATCCTTTTTGTTCAAACATATATATAGAACTAGGCTCTAATACCAAATGTAATGTTACTTTTCCCCCTAAAGTTTTTTAAGTAATAGTAGTGGATTTAATAGGATAAATGTTAGATTTAAGATAATTTACAAGATGTTGTATCTTAAAATGATGTGTAAACTACAATGTGTAATAATTAGACAAGGATTCTAAAGTCGACAATTAATATAGTAAATTAAATAAGACATTCATATAATTCACTCAGGTTAACATAAGAATCATAATGTTTCAATATCTTTTAATATTAAGTATTTATCAATAACTTGATCTGACAACAACATTTACAAAACTTATAAGTAGTAATGAATAAATCAATTAAACATTTAAAACAATGACTACAAATAAAATTGGATAACACATATCTATAATTCTCAGAGAGGCTACTATTTGACACTCAAAGGAATGGTTACAGGTCCAGGCTCTTCATGACAAAGAAGCACCCCTAGAGGAACCAGTTCTTACATAGAACTCAACCTACCGTCATGACATAAATAACACATCCCTTGCCAAGACATTCCCGAGCATAGGTTGTACCTTAATTTGGACATACACTATGTGCCCCTTCTCGAAAAGTCTCAATGCTAGCCAAGGACCTTAACCTTCACTCTTTTGTGCCTTTTGAATTCTATTGTTTCTCCCTCTAATTCCTTTCATTTTTCTCTTCTCACCTTGAATGTTTTTTCTGCCTTTTCTAAGACTCACACAAATGTTTTATATAAGCCTTAAGCAGTGGTTTCCAAACCATCACACCTTTTTACAGAGGTTTCCTTTAATAATTATTCAAATAAATAATTATATTCTTCCCCTTTTTAAAGAGTGTTTATACATATTCTTTATTGATATCTCTTTTAATCAAATGATCATAATATCCTTTATTTTTTATCTCCCTTTTAATTTTAAAGGATTATTTCATAGTTTTCTCTTCTCTTGGAAAAATGTCACATAACAAGGTGGAGTCCATATACATTCCACTCCCCAACCACAAGAAAGGATTACAAAGATTCCTTGGAATAATTAATTTAGTGAGAAGATTCATTCCCAATATTGCTACTCTAGTGAAAAATTACTTATTAATAATAGAAGATGTTTCCTATGAATTTGACACATGTGTGAGAGAGAAGATTACACTCACATTGTGAAATTCATATAATTCAACACCTACACAAGGTTATCCTATTCATAATAAACCTAGGATAATTAAATAACTATGCAAAAGTATTATGTTATATGTTAATTGATTTTGAATGCGAAGATCTTATTCTTCAGATGTTTCATTATTTCATAGCATGAATCGGTAAGGATCATGGAGAAGTTGTTTTTTCTTATATGCAAACCATTATGGTCCTAATCATTGATGAATATGATACTTTTTCCTAGCCCCTTATATTTATGTTGTTGGCTATTTTGAGGTAAGAAAAAAATATCTCTAGAGATTCTTATGAGTTTGTCAACAAAGTGTTTAGACAATGCGAGGGAAAGTTGAAACCTTTTCTGGTTAATGAGGAACAAGGGGATGAAAATGAAATTACAATAGTTATTGAAATTTATTTTGTGCATAGTCCAAAAATGAATTATGCAATGAGGATGTGATGAAGGTAGCTGATATTGAGAGCCATGATATTGAAGACAAATCAAAAAAATTATTACATGAAGTTGAGATTGATCATTCGCCTAATTAGTCATGTAAGTTGAAGAAATGGATGAAAGTTACATAAGACATGAGTGTTGCAGCCCTAACACGTTTTTACCACACATACAATCTCATTGAAGATCTCTTTTGGAAGGCTCAAATTGAGAGAAGACAAAAGGGTATTGAAAGAGGGTCCTCTCTTACAAACTTACATGTAGTCAAAGAAAACTTAAGAACTTTGAAACCCGACTTCTTAAGATTACTTGCATATAGGGATTGTTCCATCAAACTCATGGAAAACAATTTGGTTGCATTGAAAGGAAAGGAGAAATAATTAGATAAGCTCACCTTTGAGCTTAAATCTACTAAGGAATTTTTGGAGAGTACTCAAATGACTCTTCAAGAAAAAGAAATTCAGCTAGCTACTTCAAAACTATTTATGGAACAAGAAAATGTGGAAAGAGCTAAGGAAATCGGGAAAGCAATAGATGAGTTTGGTGGGCTCTATATTGATTTTGATTTAGAGAAAACCTCCAAGTTAGCAAGAACAAAGTTGGAACTACAAGATGATCAATTGGATCAAGTAAATAATCCCCTTTTTGAGTGGGATGCAAAGTACACTTTTGATAATCCGCTCTTTGTGATGGTGGATGAAGCACTTCCTAATTCTAGTGATATGGTTGATGATGAACACAAGATATGAGATCTAAGTAAAACTCTTAGTTGTGAGGTAATAATTCAATATTGGGCTTATGGACTTTCAAGATCTATTTTTTAGTTGAGTATTAGGAAAAATTGCAGATTTGTAGCTATTGTCCACCTCCCAATCAACCAACACATGATTTTGGTTACTTGCATATAGTTGGTTTGGTTAGTACTTCCAGTCAATGAGTGGAGCATTTATTAGTGGAAGTTTAATGATAATGATAGTTTAGTCATTGGAAAGGTCTCTCCAATAAATTCTAGGCTCACATACCCTATGCATACACAATTTTTTCTTAATTGTGGTTGCTGCTCCAACATTGAAATCCCTATTTTTACAAAATTAGCTAATGAACTAATTAATTTTCAGTACTTGCAAATTATGTGGCAACAAAGTGTGGAATATTTATCAGATATGATTCAGTTAATCTCCTTATTTCCATGTTGATGATTAATGGTTGTGGCAATTCTTCCAGGTTGTTGGTCTATGTATATTTAGATGTTACATTGATGATTGCAACCATTTATGTAATTTGGTGTGTACACAGAAGTTTTTTCCGGAACTCAAAAATTGGGTGTTAATGAGATTATTTTAGTTTGTGACAAGGGAAACATTTTTAGACCAATAAATTGCATATTTCATATTGTTGTCACCTATTTAATCAACAGCTTAGCAGTGACTTATCTGTATCATTTTTGGAACTTCATGATGATTGTTGTTGAAGATGATTCTCTCTTATTGATTAGAGTGTTTGTCATATTGCCTAAGATCGTGTCAAGCAGTTGGATTATAGATGTGGACCTCACTAAGGTGTCTTGGTAGTAGAATTCTCATGGTGTAGATTTTAATTCTTAGAGGTATTTCAGTTTTGGGTTGGAGGTTGATGTCTTTTTAGGGTCACAAGAGAGGTGAGCTCAAATTTGGCATGAAACGTTGATAGTTTTTATGGAGTGGCACAACAGAAGCTTGGTGGTTATTTTCAAAGATTGGTTTGGGATCCTGGAATCACAACTAGTTTTAGTTAGGTGGCTTCATGGTTGTGCTGACATTACTTGATGATAGGCAATATTTGGGAAGGGCGAACTATAATGTTCCCAATTTTTATTAATTCAACATCATAATCAAATAATTAATTTTAAGTTGTCCAAAAAGGTTAAATTAAAAAAATAACTTAAATTAATTATTTTAATGATGCAAAAGTAACTTAAGTTTTAGAAGACTTAAACTAAATTAAATAAGTTACTTTTGGGTGAATTCACAAAAAAAATTAACGATTGGGGCTTGTTACATATATAATCTAGTTTGACTATAGATAGTAGGGTGTTTCTGAGTTGAAGTCCTAATCGCTAAGCTTCTATAATTCCCCCCCACCCTATAGGGGATATATTGGTAGTTGTTGGATTCAAGAGCCTCATAGATGGTAGGGGCTTTGATCCTTTGGGCTTCAAGTAGTGATCTACCTTGTGCTTCACTATTGCCAACCCCACTGGGGGAGGTGGGAGGATATAGGGATATGCCTTGGGTAGGAGGATATAGATACACCTCAAGTCAATGGCAGAGCTTGGGCATAGAGATGAAAGTCTCTACTATGCAATGGGCATCTCCATCCTCTTTAGTTGGCCCACTAATATAGATGGGGCACTATAGCTCCGAGTAACTATTGGCTTTGGCACCTTGCTCGCTTCTGGCCAGCCTACCTGCCCCAACCTAAGGTGAATGGGTTGGTGGGGTTTAATTTGTTTGAATTCTAGTCCCGCCCCATGACTATAGTTCCAGTTGGATGAAAGTACCCACATAGATCAATCCACCTCTTATCCATATAACCCGATAAGAGGTTTAGGCTCGGTAGGGAATAGATCAATCCACCTCTTATCCATACAACTCGATAAGGGGTTTAAGCCCATAGGGAAACCCTGCCTAGATAATAGCCCTAGTTGGGAACCTACCATTACCCCTAACAAACATGGTTCTAAAGAAGATTGAAAACATGGACAACCACCGGTGGCCCAAAGCGGTTATGGAGGAGGTGCTAAACCGTAGAAAGAAAACTTGGATGAAGCAGAACAACAAGTGGCTGAACAAGTGGGACATCAAATTGCAGGAGTGTCCCAACACCAATAGTGAAATAAAAGATTACGTGAAGGAAAAATTTAGGACTGCCATGTGGTCAAATCAGATTGGGCGAAAAAAAGCATACTACATCAAAGAGTTTAACCTGACAAAGGATCATGGTGAAAAAACATATTTAGGGGCTGCTATTAAAGGGAAAGCGAGGGTGTTAATAGCACAGATGAGGACAGGATCACATCATCTTAGGTGCGAGACCGGTAGATGGAAGTCTCCTAAGGAAACGTGGGAAGAAAGAACCTGCATATTCTGCAATAAGGGGGTGGTTGAGACAGAGCGACACTTCTTCTTGGAGTGCATAGCTTATGAAGACATCTGTAAAT
>VDFB02187627.1:0-29927 GCA_007258455.2 Sequoia sempervirens | reverse complement strand
TGCTATATTGCATTTGGAGTTTGGCATGGATTGGTTGGTTATAGGTACTCATGGATACTTGGAGACATAGGTGAGGCATGAGTTCTCTTATGATTAGAGACATGTGTTGAAATGGTTACTCTTGATGAGATTTCAGCAGGGAGTCCGAGGAGCCTACACCTTGGTTGGGTGTGAGTTCAACATGGACCTTTGAGGAGAATGTTTTTGGATGAGTCATGATGACTTGGATTTCTTGGAGGAGCATTCTCATTCCCCACTCTTGGTTTACTCAGCAGTTTCACTTGAGAGGTATAGCCCATTGTTACTTTCAGGTGCTTTGTGTTTTATGCTTTATCTTCTCATGCATAAGAATCTTGAGCTATGGATATATGGTTCTGGATGGTTCTTTTGAGGAGTGTTGGCATGTTTATCTCCTTATGCATTGTGATTACACTCATTGATGTTGAGTTTAGGAGATGTATTGGGCTTATTTCTTTCATTGGGAATGGATTTAGTTTGATCTTGTTTGGCTTGAGAAGCTTACATCCATGTTGATTACATGATACATATGTTATGTTTGATCTTGGAGATTGAACGGTTGGATGTAGTTATGGCTTTTCTTTTGGGGTGTTGTGGAGGAGATCATACTTGACACAGTTGGCTTTTAGAGGTGTATGTAGGAGATTTTTCTTACAGGTGATTGATATACAGGTTTTGATATCATTGTGGATGATTCCTTGTTACTACATGATGTAGTTTACACTTTCTATATGATGTTATTGGTAGACTTGGTATGCCTTGATCTTTTTTAGATTTGCATTACCCATGCAGTGGGAGCTCTTGGATGTGTATGTCATTCTTGGACAGGTTTTGCACATGGAGTTTATGATTACAGTTTATGGGTGTATATGTTTATGGCATGAGTTTACTATGTTTTGTATACCTTGGAGGTATGGACAGTTGGATGTATTAACACTTGCTGTGGGTGTTATTTCAGCTTTTGGGTTTGTGTATCTTGACAGCTACTAGTGCGTATTGATACTTTTGGATTGAGTGTATGTGTTTGGGATATCAGTTGAGCAAGACTTATGCTTTGTTGTGACAGATTGTGTGGCTTCTCTATTGGATGGTTTCTTATCTTTTTGCAGTGGCATGATGGAGGATGAGAGCATTCATGCTTGGGATGGTAGTCACTTTGATTCTTGTTACAGGTATCTTGATGGAGCACATGGAGCATTTTGATTCCATGATGGTATATGTGGCTATATGGATTGTTCATTTGATTCATGTTTTGAGGTTACTTGTTCCCCTTATGCAATGTATACAACAAGTGGGAGAATGTTGGGAAAAGGTGTGTTGTACACTTTGCATTATGTATTTAATGTAATTATTCTTGGGGCCACTTAATGTTGCATGTAACATTGGCACATAAGTTAAGTTGATAAAATGTAATTATTTAATATTGGAAAATAATAAATAAAGCATCCAATATTAAATAAAGGGAAATGGTTTGTAATCTCATAGTTATTGTCACATGGTTTTGTGCAATACCACTTAGTGGTTTTGTGGGAGCTTGCTTCTATAAAAGCAACCACAAAGGTAGTTATTGCGAGAGATGCAATTTTGCATGATTAGCTCTGGTTAGCATTTGTGAGGGTTTGAAGCATGGCACAAGATGTGTGGTTGCATGCTTGTTCGCATGGATTTCTTGGAGCGAGTTTGTTGCTTCAATGGTGTTCATGGAGACTCAGAAGATATATTGTAATCTTATTGCTGAATAATATATGAGAGATGGATGCTTTTGGAGGCTGGGTTTTTTCCCTTTTGAGGGTTTTCGGAGGTATATCTTGTGTCATATTTTCATGGGTATGTTGTCTATTCTCTTGCATATGGATTACGAGATAAAAAATCATAGATTTCTTTATGGGTTATGTGGAAATTGTCTTTACTTTGCAAGTTTCCAAAACTGAAATGTGGAACAAATATAAGGTATCGCGACTATTTGGAGAAGCTTGCCTCAAGAAGGATGGTCTCAAGGAACAATGATTTACCAAGATGCAAACAAAATATATTTGTTTTAAAAGTTTGAAGACTAACAAGCAAATGCACAAATGGTTGACATAAAGCCAAACCTCGCAAAAACTTGGCAATGCCATGGTCTTTCGCTTAAAAAGGGAAAGCAGAATTTGGATAAAATATCCATCGAAGCATATAAGTTTATATGGCTAGGAAAACCCAACCTAAACAAAGTATATGACGATTGATATCGCGCCTTTGCGACTGCTTTCAGGGCAACCACTTGATGTAGCGAGGTATCATGAATGATCTAAACCATTGACATAACACATGGTCTCATGGGCCGATCCGCTACGATTAAACAAGGAAAAGATTTAATGTTAAGAGTTCAAAATTCTCATGGAAACATTGTTTGTTCTGCAATCCCACAATGGAGGATTTAAATAGAGTAAAGACATCCATTTATCATGACACAAGAAGAATAGTTGCATAACAAAAAAAAATCAAATGCCTTGCCACTGGACTTTTCATGGATTGGTAGAGGATACCAAAATATACTTGGAACAAATGCAAAAGATTGCAATGAATGGAGAATCTCCAGCCGTTCTCTCTCTCTCTTCTCACATGTCCAAAAGGCCTAGATTTTCCTTGTTTTCCCCAAATTTCTCGGCACTAGCATCGCGTGTGTGATGATGATAATGATCCATCCCCTAAACACACATCCCTTTTTAGCTAAATAACTAATTTCATTGCTTCACCCTCTTTTCGATCTTTGCATGCCAACTAATTTTTATTTAATCATTTCTATTTTCTATTTTTCATTCACTACCACTATAAATCTAATTTATTTAAACTAGATATTCACCCTTTTAATATTTATTTATTAATTATACTCTACTCTTATTTACATTTAATACTTAATTTGATATCTATTTAATAAAAGAATCCTTATTATAAGCAACTTATAATGTTATTACTTTGATCATAAACTATAATCATAATTCCTTCTTAATTAAATAATTTTGTTTTAATGCGACAATAAATAGAAGCATTTACCAAACAAATATAAATTAAATGAACTAAACGCCAACCAAAATCTGACCACAAAGCGAGGTCTAAACAAGATTAGAACAACAATTGGACTAAACTAGCCAGCTGACCACATAAGCGGGGTGGTCATGGAGGGGCACTACACAACACTGCTAACTTTTGCTTTAAACTTCGATGCAATTGCGCAATAAATAGACAATTAATGAGCATAGCAAACTTATAAGAGTTATCGCTTCTACAGAGCATGGCTCCTCTCAAAATATATGCCTAGGTGTGCAAGTAGAGTTCCACACTATAACATGAAGTCAAAACCAAAGTCTCCTCAATTTAGGTGCCCCAAACTGAACACTTAACTGAACGTTGGTCAAGAAAATATCTTGCAAGCTTCACCTCAAAGTTGGCACCCAAGAATGGGCCCACTTGACTGAGCCTTGTAAATATCTTCTCATGCAAAAGGTGTTAACTGAAAGATGCGAACTTGGGTGCCCAAGGTGGTCCCAAGTCAATCTTAGTTAAGTAAAACATATCTCTCCACCAATTCATGCAAACATTATGCATGGCCCGATCATCTCCACACTTAGGCTGTAAGTATCCACTTTGTTATGCATCATGCAGCGAAGTCATTAATTAAATACAGCTCAAGTCAAGCTGAGAGTCAACTAGCATTCAACTCAAACTAACTACATACTATTTGAAGATAACTTAACCATAAGCTGAGGCCCAGGCCCGGGCCGGAATTGAGGCCCGGGCCGATGGTGAAGCCCCGGAACTAAAGTTTGAACTAGTAGGCCGAACTCCCTCATGTAAATATATATCCTAACGGCGGGATGCTTTTACATGCATTACTAAAGTGTTCTCATTCCTCCAAACAATTAACTTAAGTAAGGTGGGTTCAACCTTCCATGTGGGCACCCCATGTGTTCTTATTTTGTAGGAGCTCTTCTTGGGCATCCCCACATGTTCCTATCATTTAAGAATTATTACAAATACCAATTTACATGTTCATTTCATTCAAATTTAATCTCTTTCTAATCCTAGTGTTGGGAACACTTTCCAAGGACTTAAGAAGGCACATAAAGAAATATGTTTAGGATTACAATTAAATGGCATCCTATTCCCCAACAAGGGGATTCCCTAAATATTGTTAATTGTCTAAGGAAAGGGTCCCCCCTCTTGGACTATTGAAAATTTCATTTTGGACACCCTTGCTTTGATTGAGGAATTTGATGAAATATATATTTCTCATGCTTTTAGAGAGGCGAATCGTGTGGCGGATTAGGTGGCAAATTTTGGGGTGACGTCTGCAAGGTTTTGGGAGGTGAATGACGTCCTACCCATTGAATTAAGCAATCTAATCCATAATGACATATCTTAGCACATTGGCGTTGGCCACCTCCTTGGCTATTGGAATGCGTGGATATTATGGAGTTTGTTGGTTGATTAGACACTCTGGGTAGGTGATGTTTATGGGAATTTTTGGGAATTTAAATCCGAGTTTCATGAGCTTCCTTTTCATTATTGCTCTTGGTACTATTCCAGGAAGACACACACGCTTTCTGGGTGTTCATTTCCCTTTCACCTTATTATTTTTATGTCTTTGTGTGTGGTTTCTCCTTGCAAGTGCAAAGCTTTCGATGATGGGTGGGGATAGATGCAAAACGAAACCACTTTCTTGTGACAACGTCAAGGCCAACATGGATGTTTGGGCTATCCTATAGAAGGGTAGGGTGACCCCTTTTATGGAAAGGTTACATGGCTTTAAGGACAGCGTTTCCAAAGATTTCATTGATGCTTGGCATGGTCGTGTTCTCAACATGTTTGGAATGGATACCATGATTAATGAATATTTCATTGTGGAAGTGACTAGTATTTCGATGGAAGGAATGAAATTCTACAAGGACAATAACCTCTCGTAGTCGGCCAAGAAAATTTTTCTCCAGGATAGAGAACAGGCTAAAATGGTTAGACTGGATTGTGGCGGGTATGATAGGTCCAGGATTAAACCTATCTAGCAAGATGTGGTGATGGTGTTGATGCGGTACTTTACCCTGGACGGTAGATACACGGCGTTGTATGGTCACCATTTTGTTTTGTTGAATCACTTCTGGCATGGCAAGCTCATTTCCTTCCCATTTTACCTGTTGTCATCCTTGGAGGAAGGAATTTTGAATTTCAAGAAGAAGCCTAGAAACCCTTTTTTGCATGAGGGTTTGATGTTGCTCATAGTTGATTTTATTCGATTCAATTGTATATTTGAAGCTCCTTGTTCTCCTGTTTCAAAAAAGAAGAGGAAAGGGAGTGGGAAATGTTAGATTGAGGAGATTTGGGAGAGTGAGGGAATGAAAATTGAAGAGGACTCGAATGGATGGTCTGATGGGTACAATATAGACCTTGATTATATGCCCTCATTTGGAGGGAAGAAACCCTCTACTTCTAAGGCACAGCCTTCCCTCCTGCGTGTTAAGCACAAACTTAAGGAGGTTTTTGTGGAGGATGAAGAGGAGGGGATTTGCAATGGTAAGAAGGCCAAGGGCTGCTCTAAGGATATGGCCGAGTTAAACTTCAGGAGGTGGCAGAGGATATTTAGGATGGTGGGATGGTGAATCTGGGGAATTTGAACCCAGCTTATGATGGTGATGATGGGTCCCCTCCTGTTGGTAAGGTGAATTTTGTTGTTAATGTGGATGACTCTGCTCATGTGTCGACTTCCAAGGATAGGGGCAAGGCCAAGTTTATCCTCGATGTGTCTCAAGATGATGATCCTCTTGTTGGTTCACATTAGGGCAGGGGTTTGTTTTGGGGGCTATGGACTGTTCGCAGGTGTCAGGTATGGTGAAAGAAGGGGCAAACATTTCCTTTAATTTACTGATGTGGTTGGTGCAAGAGGTGCAAGAGGTGCAAGACCTCCACAATAAGCACAACACTATTGCTCGGTGCAATATTTCCACTCTTCACAGTCTTAAGGAGAAGGACTCCATCTTCGACTTGGCCAAGTCGTTAAATTCCAGTGTCAATTGTGTGGTGGATGAGCTGGCTAACCTGAAAAAAAAACTATGGGCCAAGGCTGGTGTTGCTTGAAAAGAATAATAGGCAACTCTGTAAGGACATGGACATGATCATTAATCTTAGCAGGGAGAAGTTGGAGGCTTCAGCTGAAGGTCTAGTTTTCCTCAACGAGAAGGCAAAAGAATGGACAGGTAGAGGACTATTTGGGGATCAGGTAAGCAAGGAAAGGGGAGAGAGTGTTGTCATGGAGATGCAGACCACAGACTTGGGTGTTGGACCAAGTGTGCATACTCAGAGTAAAACTAAGAAATACAAAACGGTCCCTAGGTAGGATGTGGAAGACATCATGGAGATGCACAATTGGATGGCATTAAAGGACCTAGAAGTGGAAAGGATGCTCAAAGAACTTATCTAATGGCTATTTGTTTTACTTTGTTGTCTTTTTTTTTTGCTGTTGGTTTCGCTGATGGTTTGATATTGTTCGGTAATCAACTTGTTTTTGGTTTTTTTGGGTGGGCAGTCCATGCTTTATCTTTACTACCACTATTCCTTTTTGTACAGGGTTTTGGAACCCTTCAAAACCTGTTTATCATCAATCAAAACATACTTTTCTTTAACACATTCTAATAAATAATAATGCTTATGTTTAATAAATAATTAGTAGTTTTTTTAACTCTTGTTAAATAGATACCTTAAAAAATGCTTACATTGTCATTAAGATTCATTTCAAAAGTAATATATATGATTTCATTATATTTTCCATCATTGTTTATTTCAATTCCCATATATAAGGGTAGACATTAAAATTTAGTGGAATTCCTCCCCAAACTTATAACTTAATTTTTTGATTAATGGTAGCTTTGTAAGTATTTGATTTTAGTTTTTATAAAGATTAACTTAAAATCATACCAACTTGTATATAACAAAACATAACATCAACATCAACCATTTCCATTTAATTAGAACACAAATACTTTCAATTTGTTAAAAAAAAATAGTTTCACTTAGTTAAACATTTATGCATTGGTAATAACTTTTAAACAATATTCAAAAAATATTTTCAAAATTGAATTTAGTCATAGATAAAATGTATAAATATTTTGCAAACATTTGTCAAATAATATTTAAAAAATACTTTTAGTTAGTTAACCATTTGTGCACTAGTAACTATCCATTATCACTATCATGAAGAATAGTTCGAACTTTAATTGTCACATTGGACTTAACGACATTCAATGTAGGTATCCCATAGTGTGCATGTAACATCCTAAATGATGGCATGACCTGATGCACTGTGAATATGATGGAGTAGTTGAACTTTAAAGTAGCAAGCAACCATTCCTCAGGTTACCTATGTGATAACTAATCTGTGATTGTCCCTTTAGAAATATCATGAATTTCATATTGAGCTCATTACATAGTGTGTGTTTTTTAATGGTCATTGTTGGCTTAATAGTGACCTTCCAAATCCATCCTACAAGGTAAAGATCTCAAACCTCATGGTATAGACGAACTGACCAGTCACAAAAATCTACAATTTCAATCTAAAGATTGTTAAATTTTACATATAAGTTCATTTTCACCTTGGATTCATAGAGAAAGTTAAAGTACATAGCATAATTATCAAAAAAAAATTGACTGGTTTTTGGTCCATTATTGTTAATTTTGCTGACCATCTTGTCTCTCAACCAATAACGGACATTCAACTCCTCTATACGAAGGAGGACATTGAATGGAAGATGGTAGTGATACTTTGACAACCAAATGGACACCCATGATGTATGCACATTATGTGACATCTTCCTCACCTGTAGGAAAATCATTATTTACTTTGACATTAGTATTAAATAGGAAAAAAAAAATATTTTCCAACTAATGAGAAAATTGCATATAAGAGAGTAAGCATTAAGGAAATTTATGATATCAAAGAAACTCAAAATATATTAAATTCAAGTCATATATATGGACACTATTTTCTTTTAAGGTTATTAAGTGTAATATTTTTTAAAAATTTATTTGATATTAATATTAAAGTATAAAATTAAACATGAAAAAGAACGTAACCACACATATGTACGTATTCATTATATTGTAACCATATAAAAAATGATGCAAGTTTAAACAAGGTGCTTTTAGGCAAATGTATGTAAAAAATAAATT
The DNA here is from genome assembly GCA_007258455.2 of Sequoia sempervirens. NCBI lineage: Eukaryota > Viridiplantae > Streptophyta > Pinopsida > Cupressales > Cupressaceae > Sequoia > Sequoia sempervirens. The sequence continues at coordinate 21,716 of VDFB02187627.1, read as the reverse complement.
AAGTACATTTAAAATGCAAGTTATAGTGGAAATGGAAGAACATAAATAAACATGTCTTTGTTAGATATATGTAGCATTTTGTGATATTTAACTTTTCTTCGATAGACATCATGAAATCACACAATGGTATATAAAATGTTAACAATTAATTACAACGATTGAAAACCACATTGGTATCAAAGCCATTGAAGCAAATTTGAACAAAAAAATATATTACATCAGTTATATTCCAAAAGTTTGAGTCTATTTTCTTCAGCCTTGCGCTTGGCAAGTTGTTTACCCTTTTTCATTTTCTCATAATGGTCATATGTGAATGGTGGCATTATTCTCAGACCCTTTAGAGATTTTACACAAGATATTGCCACAAATGTCAATGTTGTTCTTTTTGTCGGTCCTATATCAATTGTTGCTTTTGAAAGATTCAATCCCTAATATTTATGTATAGTCAATGCTCATGTTAATCTCAATGGCAATTGAAGTGTTCTGCCCCTCTATATTGGTATTATTGGAATTGTATTTCGATGATGATCTTCAAATGGTATTCTCGAATAATTATCAAACTCAACCATCACATATGTTGGTGGTTTAGGTGGAACAATTCCTGGTTTGTAGACAATCTTTCGAATGTATCCTAGAGCTCCATTGACAAGACCTGCTTGTATCCAAAGATTGGAAGTCAACACGACCCTTGAATTTTTACTGATCAATAACTCTAGATCAAGTTCATCATTTGAGCAATCTTTTGTTGTATTAACACTTCTTGCTTTTGTTGCAACACTACGTGCAACAGGATGATTCAATGAATTTAACATTTTCTTATTGTGGCTATGAACATTGACATTTGTGGAGAACAAATGGACAACATTATCAAACTCATAATTGCTTGTAGCATCTAGCTTAATAGGGTTTCTCATCATAAGCAACCTCCAATCATCAATTTGTGGGTTTGCATCTCTTAGATTTTTCAGAAGTTCACGAAATCTTGGTTGCTAGATGTTTTCTCCATCTTGTCGAAATATTTTATCTAAGATATCTACAGCTTTGAATTCCTCCCATAATAACTTTTCTCGTCTGTTGTTGTCATACACTGGTCTATCATTGATTGGAGGCAACTGGCCCAAATCTCCAACCAAAATCATAGATATACCTGAAAGATAATCGTTAAAAGTTATTTTCAAAATGTATACTAATATTATAGTAATTTAGTACATATGAGTTATATTAAATAAATAATGTATAGAATACATGCCTTCATTAGTCATAATGAAAGGTATACCTACAAAGTTTATGTGTGCACTTTATGGGAATGCTTGTTTGAGTCGAGAATCTATATTTTCCAACATGTTTTGACCAATGAAGCTCATTTCATCAATCAAAATATATTTGATATGTGTTATTTCTTCTTGTAAACTTGTAAGTCTTGTTCCTTGTAGCTGAGCAAAATCTTGTATTGGGATTTTTAGTTTTGAATGAATTGTAGAGGCCCCTATATTGAATGTTGCAATTCCTATTGGTGCAAGTAGTAGAAGGGGAGAGGGACATGTCATAGCCGCATTTTGAAGAGCTTGACTAATGGCACAAATTAGATATGAATTTCTTGTTCCTGCCGTTCCTTGGATTATCATGAACAATGGCACTCCATTCAATTTGTATGGAAGTGTGTCATAATTATGTCAAGTGCCTTTTTTTGTTTACCACTAAGGTTTGTGTAGTTGATTATTTTTGGTATATCATCATGTATGATACATCCATGATCTTTCATGTTGCTTATAAAATTGATTGCTATAGTTTTGTACTCTTCACCTTGATATTCATAAGACCAATCTGCACGTCTATCAATATCTCTTCTCCCCAACATATCTATTTCAGAGACATATATTTTGACCATGATGTAGTCTAGATATGATTTCCCATTCATGCTTTGTGGTATTTCTATGGACAACTTGATTGTCTTCATTTTCATAATCACTATTATTTTCAACATTTTCTACAGTTGTTGTTCATTCCACATGCCAAGGATTATAAGTGAATGACTCCCATTTTTCTATTATGGAGTCATTATCATGACCAATATCTCTTTCTATGTCACAAAATGGTTTGTATAATAATAACTTTGATAAACAAAAGTCAATCCATTTATCTGATTGACGTGGAGGAATGGATACAAACCTAGGAAAAACTCTAACAATAGATGCACTTTTTCTTAACTCCCATTTGTTCTCTCTTTTTCGTTTAAGATTATATATACATGATCTAGCTGCATCAATTAGTGAGACACCTTCCATAGAAGGCCTTGTTTTATATCCATCAATGAGATATTATGTCTGTTCTTCATTGTTCTCTTTTGTAGGTACATTTACAGGTTTGAACACCTCACATGAAACATTTAGATTGACAAATATTCTACTGCTCTCTACTAATGGAAGTTCTAGCAACATGTGACATGTTTCTTGGGCTCCAATGTCTCTTTCTATAACTGTCTCAATAAGAAGCCTTCTATATACTCTTGCAGCTAAATCATTAGTGTTTTCCATATGTGAAAGACACATCAACATCTGGTGGTATGATTATGAGTTTTTCTTTGCTTTTGTGGCATACTTTGCAATATATTTGATCACAACATGTTTAGAAAGAATTGTTGCCAATCTATATTTGCTCTCCGCAATTGCAATATGTAGTGATTGTGTGAGTTTACTCTATCATCATTTCTAGCTGGCTCAATTTTTTTTTTCATTGGTCTCTATGTCTTCATATAATTTGGATCCCTCCAAATTTAATGGCCAAGGAGCATTATACCTAAAATCAATATAAATATGTCATCAATTTTAGTTCTTGAGAACTATATTATATTTCACTTTGATATAAATATTTTAACTTGTTTAAATAGTTACCATTGTTATCCCCCCATTTTGAGCCTAAAGAAAAAAAATAAAAAAATTAATGCATTCCTTACAAAAACAATTAAATTTGAAAATCAATGGTAGCTGGCTTGAAATCCTATTGTGAGCATGACCCTGACCCTATTTCAAACAGTCTGGCCAGTGCTCATGCCCATATGCTTTACCATTTGTGAAATTTTAGGCTTCACATTTTTCTGTCTATGATCCACAAACTGGGTCAAAATTGCACTTTCTAATTACTGGAGATAAAATAGTTTCTGGGTTTTTCTTGGGGCATTCAAATCATCATGCTATCCAAATTTTGTGCAAAATGGAGCTCCTCTACAAAACATATGGAGTTTTTTGTCTTTGGCTTACGACACATTTTCATACTTCTGAGGCATTGGGAGAGATCTTGAAATAGTTTGCAAGTATATCGGCCCTTTATAAGAATCCTGACATTATATTTAAACGTTTCTCATCATCCTTTGTGACTTTTCATTTAAAGGTCCAAATGTTCATCTTTGACACTTTCATTGCTTGCAACATTGATTTTGAGAGCATTGAAAATAGAATGAAGAACTATTCTATATCATGTTTTATTTTTAAAACAAAGATAAATGCGAGTTTGAAATCCTTTTGGACCTGATGATCAAAATTAAGGAGTTTTTGACACCTTTGAAGTCGGATGTGGTATCGGGAAGTCAAGGCCTCTCCTCAAATTCATTGCCATAGCATATTCCAACTTGAACGTACCCAAGGAAGCAAGTGATGACCTGTTATAGATAATGTACACATGCAAAAAAATGGTCATTGGCTATGTACATGGCACACATCTCCACAATATCAGCCTTGATCGTGAATTAGGAACTTACATACACAGTTCTGCAATTCTTAAATTCTCCAACTCCCTGAAAAACTTGGAATCAAGAGTGTCTGCTTGTGGAACTCACTAAAAGACCTGACATAATTCCAAGGTCCCTCATATCTCTGACTTGCCGATGAAAAGCATGTTTGAGTGGATTAAAGGTCTACATGTTATCAGATGGTGCCAATATAAAGCCCGACTACAAAGGGCAAGTTGGGAACAAACAATGAAGGACACTGAACAATAGAGAATGTTGATGAAGAGAGCCCAAAAAGAAGATTTTATAATGTTAATATTGCTCGATGGATCAATCATAACTTATATTCTTGAAAATGAAGAAAGACTACAATGGGCAGAGGACTCCTCAAATAGGCATATTGATCACAAGGCTCCATCATCATGAATATTGTGGTATTGTTAATATTAAAATGAACAAAGAAATAGAAGAAAAATAGGAAAAATTAAGAACAAGATAAGAGACACAAAATTTATAGTGGTTCGGCAAATTTGCCTACATCCACTTTCAACAGCAGGAGAATCTCTTTATTAATTCTTAAGATAATTACATATTCAACACAGCAGCAGTACTTATAAAATGATCTCCACTCGAATAAATAGAAAAATCAGTCTGTGAGAGAAACTTGCCAATTTAGGCAAAAGGCATCCTTATCGAGAAACTTGACAATTTGGGCTTCACCGAACCACTTGGTATATATGGAGAAATTATGGTTGAAGACCAGTTGGCCATAGGCTTTCTCTGAAATTATGTATTAAAGCATTGCTATGAAATCAAAGACTAAATATTGCAATTGGGAGTGCTTAAGTTCCATTGTTCCTTTATACACCCGATGAATATTATCAAAAAGTTTTGAGTGAAGCTTGGAATTCGATATGTGGTCAAAGGATCGAGCATTTCATTTGCAAGTGTAGAATTTTCTTCCTATCATCGCCAACAACAAAGGAGTTCAAGTGGTTAGGAGGTCAGGATACTCATAAAATTCCCAAGCCAAACACAAATAGGTCTAGGGGTTAATAATCTTCCTCATTTCCCCAACTAAATGCAGAAGAGACATATAGGCTTGCGAACAAAATTCTATGTGTGTAGAAGCCGAGGCAAAGTGATGGTTTCATGATTAAAATACTTCACAAGTTAGCCCGATGGTGATAAGCTTGACACAGTTGGAGATAGTTATCATATCCACCTATCATATTTATGTTAGTGAATATGGTCTTTGGATGTTTTGATTCAATTCTAATGAATTAAACATTATGTACACACGGAGATAAAGATTCTTATTTCTTAACTTTTCTTTTATCTTTTCAAAAAATAGTTATGGGAAAAGAATAGAGGAGATTTTTATTGCTTTCAAAAAGCTTGATTATTTGGAATTGGAAAAATCAAAGAAATAAAAAACCTAGAACCTTCATATTCAAAGAAGAGGCGGTTAGGGAAAAGAAAGGGTGATCTTTAATTGTCTAGTTTTCTCCGCGGGAAGGAGGAAAATTATGTTGTAACTAACTTTACAAGAAATGGTTATGGGAAATGAAATGTCTCATTTAAGAACTTATAAATATGTAATTTGGAAATTTGAAAGAAGGATCTTTTACGCTATTTGGAGCGAGGGGCAGAGAGGCAATATTATTTTCTTTTCCCATAGTTTTGTTATGTAATTAGAGAGCTTTGTGAACTCATATTTTTGGAGAAATAAAGAAACTATTTAAGATGCAGTACTGCTCATTAATTTTCTCTTTTGATTGCATATGTCTTTGTGCCTTTTTCATCATTCTCCAAAGTTCTATCTATTGTAGCAAAATACGTATGTGATTGTTGATGAAGCTTTGAATTCAGAATAACCTGTTTGTTGAAGGAAATTTGTTTTTTTTCTTTTCATTGTTTGTCATCTATGGGTGTTGGGTAAATGGACTTTGTGCCATTTTTCTGCATTCACTTAATCCTAAATTTAATTCATTGCATCTATTTCATGGTCATGGGTAGCTTTCAGTTTACCTTTTCTGCTTTCTAGTGAAAAGCATACCCACTATTTTCTATTCATTGCAAATCATTCAAAGGTAGTTGTGCCTTGTAAAATAAGCAGAGAGCACTTGCAAATATCATTGCAAGTGACTCAGGTGTTAGTACTATTTGTTCTTCTTGCTGGGCATTCTGAGTCATTTTATTTCATTCATTTTTTAAGGAAAAATCTATTTACTAACACACACGCAAAACATTGTTCCTCTCTTTTTTTGTAGGCATGCACCTTCCCTACACATTGTGTGTTGCTCTACACAATTTAGAACCTCTTCATAGTCATGGTCAACATCTATCTCTACAAGTTGTCTTGTATTTCTAAGACATGGATGGTGAGAAATTTTTTGGAACTCCTATAGTTGGAAATACAAATACATTATTTATATCGTACACTACAAAGAGTTTATTTAATATATTGAATGTATACATCCAATTTTTTTAAACATACCTGTATGTTTCGTTGATGTGGATCTTCTCTAGGATTCCATGCATGCACAATACAATGGAAATACCTTTCAACACTTTTGTGTTTCTCTTCATTTGACCAATCAATAATGTCCATATTTGGTGCTCCATGTATCCATATGAATCCATGCACATGTGGTGAGCCCCTATGTTGCCACTCATATCTGCACCAGTAATCTTTAACATTCATTCCTTTTTCCAATATTTATTTTCTGAATATTGAATGTCTCAAGTGCATGTAATGTGTGACTATATGAGGATAGTCAATGACATTTTGTTTCCACCAATTTTGAGCCTCTCTTGGAGTAGCTAGTTGTGTTCCTGGCATTAATGCATGCAAATCAGGCCAATACATGTCTGCAACACTTAAGGTGAAGAATATTGTAGGAGAACCTATTTGATGAAGCATGTCAGTCAGTTCTGCATGACATTTTGTCCAATACGACCTTGTACCCCTTAATGTTGTTCTAAATCGCATCAACCTATTAGCTAGATGGGTCTGTGGCATGTTTTCCATATGCTCACACAACTCATTGATGGTGATTGGCATGTCTCAAAATTTTCTTCTTACAAATACAGTAGATGAATTTTGTGCACGGTGTCTCATTATCATGTTCATCATGAAATATCTAAACCTTGGATGACTACCAAAGCGATGATCCCTGTACCGCAATAGGTGCTTGAAAAATTCATTCAAATGCACTAGCCTCATTCGTGTTTCTAACCAATCACATTTACCATCAAGGAACAATGTTGGGAATGTCATATCAAGTAATCCTGAAGTGACATATTCATTTATAGGAGATGCACCTATTCCTGCCCAATCCATCAATGTTGTCGAATTTGCATCTAGATTATTAGCCCATGCATGAATCAATTCCATTTCTCTTCGGGCATTAGGTATTCTAGAAGTCATTGATGTTGTGTGCTCTATTATATTACCTTGATTTGTCTCTATTATTGGACCAACAAATATAATTTCATTTATATCAGAATCAAATTCTATATGCACTGTATGCAATTTGTTGAAAATATTTTCATCTGAATTTTTCAACAGATCATTGAGAGAATTTTCATCAATTATGGCATCTGAATAAAACTTGTCATGCTCTACTTTGTATTTTAATGCCTTATACACACAATCTTTGTTGACTATAAAGTTATAATTTGTGCCACGTTGATCCCTTCTTTGAACAATAATGATTGGAAAACTTTATATTGAATGTGGCAAAACTTTTGAAACATGTTCCAGATTTTGTGGAAAACTTATCATGTTTCCTTTGTATTTATACTGACCACCTATTATGTGTGTAACTTGTAGTATAGGGCTGACACGTGCAATCAACATTTATTCAACCTGAGTTAAATTTGCGAGCTCCTCTAGTTGTGGCCCAGGATCCATATTATTTGAAGGTGAAAATCTATTGTTTCCTCTCTCCTGCTGACATCTATCACATATAGGACCTTCAGAGGTATGACACACTTTCATTCCTAGATAGCATTCTTGACAAACATAACACATGTTTGGTGCTCTAAAACTATCTAATTGATGTCAAAATTGCATTTGGCATCTATGGAAATCACTTTGAAGCATTCCATTTGGGTTTGGTATGTTTTGTACATTTTCATGTAAACGTAAATTCATCTCAATTTGACTTTCATAATGAGGTGTTTCTAGCACATGTTCTATTGATCCTAAATTTGCATTTGCTAGATTTTTGTGTCTTTCGCTTGACTGTGTATCAATTTGTTGCCTTTCTTCTCTTTGAGAATGAGAAAGTGTATTAGATGTTCATTGGAGAGTATTCCTAATCATATTTACTTCCTCTCTATTTTGAAATCCCAATTCTTCTACTGTCACTTTTGCCCTTTGTGTAGCATATATTTTCCTTTGCGCTTCATTGAGCCTTCTTCTTTCCTCTTCCCTCTCAATATCTGTCATTTGTTGTCATTTTCATCTTCAATATTCTCTTTGATATTCTCTTCGATGTTCTCTTTGATATTGCCTCCTTTCCTCCTCCAATTGAAAATTCAATCTCGGTCGAGCCATAGCTACAAAATATATTATATTTAATATGCAATTTATATTTGTAGTAGCATTGTTGTAGCAAAAAAACTTGGAGGTCAAAATTTGGAACAAAATAAAGATAATCTAAACTAACATCAAAAAAAGGAACATCTCTTATCTTGTAACACTTTCTAATCATCAAGATCCCTTGAAGGGCAAGATGAGAGCATATGATGCTAGATGAAAGGTTATCTATTTTTATGCACAATTGTGATTAAATTCATCTAGCAGTATTTTCTTCGAGATAAGAAACGAAAATTCATTTTACCATATAAGAAAAATACTTAGTTTTAAAAGGTTAACAATTTTTATGGATATTTTTTATTAAATCCACCTAGCGAAATTGCCTTCCAAATGGAAAATTTAATGAACAAATGCAAGACAAGGAAAAATAAGGTGCTTTTAGGAAAATGTACGTAAAAAATAAATTAAGTACATTTAAAATGCAAGTTATAGTGGAAATGGAAGAAAATAAATAAACATGTCTTTCTTACATATATGTAACATTTTGTGATAATTTACTTTTCTTCGATAGACATCGTGAAATCATACAATGGTATATAAAATGTTAACAATTAATTACAATGGTTGAAAACCACATTGGCATCAAAGCCATTGAAGCAAATTTGAACAAAAAAAAAATATTACATCAATTATATTCATAAAGTTTGAGTGTATAATAAAAAATCTATTACAATAATACTAACTACACCACAAAAGGCAACCATTGCCATTATGCACTATTTAAAATAGTGGAACAATCTTACAACTCATGTATTATTTTCAATTCATAAATTTAATAAATCATCATATTTACTATTAAAAACAACTAAGAACAATATAAAGCCAAAAATCACATCAACTTAGACATATCCATTGAGTTTATTTCGAATGTTTGAAAATATTGTTAACAAGATATACATTCAAGTATTTGAATGTAATGAAACTTAGATCTTAGCAATTGAATCTAATAAAGCTTTGCTTTCAAATGAATAATCAAACTTTTTTCCTTTTATGATAGTGCACTTAATCCTCTGTTCATCATTATAAGTCTCTCTTTTCACTTGAAGTTTAAATATGTATTTTTTGAAAAGGACCCTTTGTATAATGTGTCCAAACTTAACATCATCATGTTCTTCATGCTTTAAAATGTTCAATTCTTTTGTTGTAACACCCATAATTTCTTATGTTGCTTCTTCAAAAGCAGTAATCCAAGTGAAAGCAGTATGGTCTTGCACTTTGTATTGAAGTATATATCTATAATCACATTCAAGGAAAATTTTATCACATCTTCCACAATACCAATTACCATTTCCATTAGTGTTCACCTTCTTTTTGCATTGCCTAACTCCAATTTTCAAGGGGCAAGTTGTATAACAAAAAATGTCTACCTTTATGAAAGATAAGGTAGCTTTTACCACTATCCAATAAGGTTTATCAGATTTACCAAGTTCCTCATCCTCAATTTGTGTGATACTTTTTAATATTTTATCTTCTATTACAAATGAGATTTCCTTTGTAATAGAATGATAATTGAGATTCTTCCCTTCTGTATCAAACCACAATCTCAATCGTTGTGACTCTGGAAGATCTAGATTTATAAGAAGTTGGGTTGTAGTAATTGTTCCCATAGATTTTCCACTAAAATCACTAATTCGTCCAGCCTTTATAGCAAGAATGGGGAAAGTTCTTAAATCACACATTTCTTGGAGTTGTTGGCCTTCCTTATTGCAAAAACCACCCCACATTGTTAATTCCACCATACAACTTGACATGTCTTTCAGTTGAAAGGTTCTTTTTTGAGTTTGTGTGGCATTCTTTCTGAATATTGTGTTTGGTGTGTCGATTGACAAAACAACACCAATGATATCAACCATAGAATTGCTTTTCATTTTCTCAATTTCACTTATTGTTGTAAAATGGAATTGTTGTTTTGGTATAAAGCTATCCTCCTCCAAACACAACTCAACTATCAAATTACTTTCTAATAAAATTTCCCATTCATTCTTTAAATGGTTGAAATTCTTTTGTGCAGTTTTGAGTTTCCCTTTTGAGATGATAAACACTTTCCCAGTTTCTATGCCATCATAAATCTATTATACAACTGTATTAAAACACGTTACTCTTATTTCACCACCATTTAAATAGTTAATGACGAGGTGAAAATCCCTATTCTAAGCGTGCAACAACAACAAAAATGCAAGAAACAATGAAGAACACCTAACACCTCAAGATTGGGCAAAACATTGAACTTAAACAAAGAAGATGGAATGAAATGGTTATACCTTGTCAAGTTGTTCCTTGGTTGGCCCTTCGATCTTCAATGTTGTGTATGCTCCTTATATAGAAAATGATATTAAAGATGCAAGATGGGATGCAAGATGGTTGAAAGTGGATGATTAATGGATTCAAGTGCTATGATGAAGGCAAAATATGCAAATTGGCTAAGTATGGCTTCAAATGGAAAAATGGCAAGAGTTTGGTATCAAATGCATAAGGTCCCTAAATGAGAGAAAAGAGGGGGTATTTATAGAAGAATTTGAATTCTATAGAGAATTCAATGGTTGAGATTAAGCCAACAAGGCCAAGATGAAGGGCTATGGTGAGTTGAGGATTCACAAGGCTTCACATCTTGACATGTGGAATGTGAAGTGGCTCAAGAAGTGATGATGATGTGTAAGAGTGAAGTGGAATAAGGACAAGTGATGATGGAAGGAGAAAAGTACCTTGGGGGATGAGAAGATTTCCTCAAAAAGGAACTTCTTGTCTCCAAGTGGGAATGAAAGTCACTTTTGAGGAATTTTAGAATTCCTCCAAAATCTCCATGGGGAATAGGAGAGAAGTGGTTGGGAAAATAAATGTGAATTAAAAATTCACATGCTTGGAAGAATCTCATAGACAAGACAAGGTTCCAAAAAGGGAAACACTTGTCCACATGTGACTTGATGTGACAAGTCAAAGATTCTAGAAGATGCATGGGAAAAGGGGATTCTTGGAGGAATAAATGTGAATTTTAAATTCACATGCAAAAGAGGGTCAATGCTAAGAAAGACAAGTGAAAAGGTTGACTAAAAAGGCATGCTAAATGTGTCTAATGACTTTGCTTAAGGTTGTGCAAACACATGATTAGGAGGATTAATGAAAGATTAAGGAGAAATTGGAAGATGTGAGGATGTGACATTAATTTTTTAATTAATGTGTGCACATCCTAATCCAGAATTAATTAAATTAATCCAAATTAGAAGAGGGTTATGGAGGATGTGACAATAAGAGAGAAAAAGAGGAATTACAAATTGACCTAAATTCAAAGAGATCACATGACTAAATTAAATAAAGTGATGTATTTATTTAATTTAGGGATGAAAAAGGTAAAGGTATTTAATTATTGAATTAAATACTTTAGGAACCTTATACAGACGATGAAATATTAATTAAATGAGTGATTTAATTAATACCGATGAAGAGGATGAAATAGGCGAGTAAAGGGATAAATAAGGAGATGAGTTTGACAATATGGAAGTGGTCAAATTTGGATGTCTACAAGTCCATCGACAAGTTTAATCTAAATTACTTGCAATTAATCCAAAGCTTGAATATGAGCCTATCACTTTGGATGTTAATTCTAACCTATTGTTTAGTGTTCCTAATTGATTTAAATTGAAGAATCAACATGAGACTACACGTTAAGGACCATATGTCATGCACACATCCTGTGGTGCCTAGATTTACATATAATATAGTTGTGCCCTCTTTTGAAATGGTGTGTGGATTTGTGTAGTGGTACACTAGTGTCTCTAGGTGACTATTGTCAATAAATATTCTCTTCGTAGGTTTTGATTTAATGTTTTCATGAAGGGTAAAAATTAGAGGTATATTGTTATTTGTTGGGAATAATCTTTTGATGCCTTTGAGTTTTTTGAAAATATTTCTTGTAACTTTAGGTGACATTCTTGAAGATTTTTTTTTCTTTATTATTAAGTATGATAGGATCAGTGGCATATCACTGCATGTTGAAGCAAACTAATATGAATATTTAACTTTCATATTTAAAGCTCTATACCAAATTTAATATTAATGGGTTTTATTATATTATGCTATCTTTTAGCCTGCATTGTTGAATTCATTCAAGTGATTTGACACAATTCCACCTTCCTTCATTTTCAAATTGTATAACTTTGTTTGAAGTTAAAGCCATCTCATACATGTCAGTTAATTTTTCCCACAACTCTTTTGAGGTCTTCTTTGTTGTGATGTTGAAGATGTCGCTGGATAATCAAAGAATAATCATAGATCTTGCTTTCTTGTCTAATCTCTCCCAATCTTCATCAGCTATCATAGCTAGATTTTTCACCTTTCCTTCTAGTGCGAGCGAGAGATCTCCTCTAATTAGCAAAGACTCCATCTGCACTTTCCACAATCCAAAATTCTGCCCCACAAACTTCTCTATCTTCCATTTATCTTCTTCCTTCATTTCCCAAAAAATATCACAATTCCTGAACAACTAATTCACCAATTTTTGATACCAATTGTTGATGAATTTATAGTAGATAAAATGAAAAAGATTGTAGAAAATTAAACTCAGACAATTCGATAATTTACACAAACATGAAACATGGATTTATAGTGGTTCACCAATTTGGCTACATCCACTTTTAAGCAGGGGAATTCTTATTAATATCTCAGTTGTTTATACATCTACAAAAACAAGTATTTGTAATCAACAATGAATAATAATCAATTACATTATAATCCATAAAGGATAAGCCTTCAAATAGGAAAGTGAAGAGACACTTCACTTGGAGGGAAAAATAAGGCTGATTGTTGGGCTTCAACACCCAACAATATTTTTGTATTTAATGAAATAAAATGCCAAACATAAATAATTTAGATTAATTAACATAATAATATAATATAATATACAATAATAATATAATAATATAATATAATATACAATAATAATAAAATAAGAATATAATAATATAATTAAGTAAGATATTAAAAAGTGTTAAATAAAAAGGGAATCGAGTTTATTTTGGTAGTTAACTTTAAATTTCTTATATACTTAGTTAAAAAATTTGTATTCCAATTATAGTATTTTTAATTTAGATCAATAAATTTATTTTTTATATAATATATTGATGTATTTGTATTTTTATTACTTTTAGATTGCTTTCATTTCTTATATGTTTAAACTTGATGAGATTTAGTATCTCATTTTGGTTCTTTATAAAAAATTAACTAAGTAATTCTCTTATATGCTAAAGTTCCTTTCTTTGTTAGTTGTGCAGCTTTCCACCAACATGATAATTTTTAACCATTTATCTACTGTCATATATGTTCTCATCTTGCCCTTCGAGAGATCTTGATGATCATAAAGTGTTAGATAATAAGGGAACCAAGTTCATTTAATTTGTTAACTTTAAATTTCTTGTATACCTAGTCAAAATTATATTTTATTTTGATTTTTTTCTTGCAATATTATCAAATGTAAATGCAATTGCTATAGAATAAAAGCATACTTACCATTATTCCAATTTATTTTTTCAATTCTTGGCTTCTTGGCTACTACAATGCTAGAAGAATATATAAATTAATTTCTTTAAAATATATTTTCTTTCTAGCTATGGTGTGACTGAGATTAAGATTTGAATCGGAAGATCAAATAATCTAATTTATCAAAGAGAGTATAAGAGAGAATATCGAAGACAACAATGAGAGCAAATAACAAATGTTGAAAAGGAATAACAAAGAAGAATACGTAATGAAGTTGATGGACACAGATATACTAGACGAAGGGAAAAAGTAACTGTAGAATAATTAAAAATTAAAAAATAAAGATGAAGCAAATGTGAATAGAAATATTCATCAATAGAAATTTAAACAATTCTCTTATTCTAAAAGAGAAGAAATGCAACAAGTTTAACCCTAATCAAGTGAGAACCTGTGCAATCATTCATCTCATGCACACATTAAGTTGAAACTTGAAAATAAAAATTCAAGATGAATAGAATGTGTGCTTGTTATGATCCTAATAATAAGATATATTCTTAAGTATATACTATATATTTCTAAGGATATAAACACTTGTGGCATGCTTAACCCTAACATAAATATTAGTTAATACACTAATAGCTCTTAATTAGGTTGAAGGGGTATGTCCCTACATAGTTTAGCCTATAAATAAGGAAGGTAACTCTCTCCCATATCATCATATCATAGAATATTGAATTCAAATATTACTATCTAATTATTGGAGGTCATCCCCTTGAAGTGGTCTGCTATATTTATAATTTTTTATAAATATTTCCAAAAATTTAACACCCACCAGAAACCTAGAGAATGTAACACATTTAAATGAAATGAACAATTTTTTTTTTTAAAGTGATATTAAACATATGAGTTATGCTACACTAACACCTACATTCTCTAAGGATCGTGGCAACGCTTAAACAAAGTACAAGTCTAACTAATACAATTAAACATCACATGCATTTAATGCTCATAAATAAAGTACATACATCCATCATCATTAAATTACAACACATAAGATACAAAAGATGTGATACTGTTTCATACATCTTACATTCATTTCATATTACAATACAATGCTCATTCACAAATGAGATAGTTTATACATAAGATTTACAATTACCAATAACAAAGGCGCTCCTCGATTACACTTGAGGAGTGATACAATTACAAGGTTACAACTGTTACAAAAAAATACATGAAAGAATAAACAATCCACTAGGACAAACGAGCTCTCCATCAAGAAGTACTCACCAACATGAACAAGATAAATAGGAACCTGTCCCACGAACAAAGTTATCCAAGAATAGCAAACCGATGAGAAAACACAACAAAAGAAATAGCACGGTTTCCTCCTAACCGCGTGGTACCCGAAGTTCCACTCCCTCCATGCTAGGAGATAGTAAAATAGTTTCCAAAGAAAAACCTACAACCCCTAGACATAGAAAATACATTTCAAAACAACACAAGTACAAAACTTAACATACTGGTTACATTGCTTCCAGATAACAAGGATCATGTACATCATCTATACACCACAAACTAACTAACAATTGTCGTAGGAAGAGTGTCACACATAATTTGCTATGAGTTACCCTAGCTCAACCTTCCTAGGCTACCAGACCCCCATCCTAGGTTACCCTAGCTTGCTTCTACCAGCTGCTGGACCCTCATGCAAAACTATGTGTCTCATCTTATCTCAAGCCTTAACAAATGCATGAGCCATGAGAGATGCATTCATTATCTTTATTAGTGTGAAAGTTCCCTATTAATTCTTTTAAATTATCACTTGATTAAACCCTAGGTGAGTTACCCTGACACCCCTTTGTGCATCAGACCCCCACAAAGAGCCACTCTCCTACTGAAAAACTAGGTTTAAATCCACAATACTATGGGTATACAAGGTGCACATAACAAACTAATAACACATCTCAACCTTAAACCACAAGGTCACACAACCCGTTCGTAGTAACCGGGTATCCATACTATATCACATATCTCGTCTATGGTAACCAGACATTCAAATTGTCTACACCCACGTGCACTACCCAACACAAATCAAAAGTTGAACCAACATATATAACAACCCCACATAGAATGAACTTCTCTGGAAGACTTACAAAACCAAACAACCCAATTGCCCAACAACGTAAACAAAGAAAACTCAACCAATAAGTAATTCAGACATATAATTAATCTAACATTCAGATTCCCTAAATCCAATCAAATCATCAACACATTACTTGAAATTAATCAATTTAATTTAATTTAATTTACAAGTAATAAGAAAATTAATACTAATAGTTTAACTCCAATTTCCACAATAACACACACAACAATAAAATTCAATTTCTTTATAAAAAAAATTCATTTTAACTATTTGTGCTTTGCATGCACCAAATAATACATAATATTCATTTCTCTTTTAAAATAATTTCATCTTAAAATAACTACTTGTGCATTTTCATGCACCCAATTAAAATTAATTTTTCTAATAAAATCATTTTATTATCAAACATCTACTTAAATTCAATTTTCTCTTTTAAATTATAACATTCTAAAAATAATCCATTTCATGCATTTGCATGCATTTATTTTTAAAATACATTTAAATAAATATATATATTAAATATATATATATATATATATATAACATTTAAATTTAAATATTTCATTTACAACTTCCAAACGTAAAAATTAAACATATATATTTAAAATATCCATTATATCAAAATAGACAATTAAATATATATAATACATATATATAAATATATATTATTTAATAAATTAAAAATAATTTACCATATTCAAACAATACTAATCATAAAACTAGTTTCAGAACTAGGTTTTTCCAAAAATTTTACTGAAGGTGCACACCAAGTCTTTTAAAACATATAAAAACATCAGCCATACCCAGTTCATAAATTTTGAGTTATAATTAATTTAGTGACCCTCTCTCTCTGCTTTTTTTTAATATAAATTTTTCTATAGGAAAATATTTACTATTTTATGAGAGGATTTTATTTTCCCTAATTTATTAGAGGATTCATTTTTTCAATCCTACAGAGGTTTTCTAAATTATTTACTTTTTGAATTTCTTACCATTTTAAATTCATTTCCCTATAGAGGATCTAAGATTTTCACAATCCTTCTATAGAGGTTTTCAAGAAATTCACAGACAATATTTCCAAAATTTGTAACAAATCCTCTACCAAATAAATCAACAGTTTTGTACAGACAATCTTTTAAAAACACAAATTAAATAAACAATTAAAATAAGGAACCTAGATCCTCAAGATGAAGAATGAAGCTGAGCCTTCGTATTTCAAATCCCAAACTTTTCCCAAAGATCTTCTCTTCCAGAAGATGTACAATAAATCCATCCAAAAACTTCCCTGAGAGCCTTTTCAATTTTTTTTACCAAAAAACTTCACACAAAATTCCTTATCCATTCCTGTGATTTTTTTTTTCCCTCTTCCAATTAATCCCAATATTCCTTTTTTGTAAAATAATCCCAAATCAAACCCCTTAATAAATTAACTAACACTTGTCACATAAGATATCTTCTTAATCAAAGATATTTTTATTATGCATTTACAACTTATCTTGCATGTAATCAAAATTGAACCATTAGTTCTAACTTCAACATTCTACTCAAAATCACTTTGTTTTAAACTCCAAGTCAAAATTCATAACATGAAGAAAACAATTCTTTTAAAATATCTTCTTTTTCTTAATTTAAATTTGCACAATTAAAATTAACAAATGCATTTAATTAAATATCCCTTTTTAGTATTTAAATCACAATTTAATTTTAAATTAAATTTAAATAATTTAAACTATGCACTTTAACAAAACAACTTAATTAATTAATTTATTTAATCAACAAGCTTAATTTAATTAATTAATTTATCCACTTAATAAGATTAATTTAATCAAAAGATTAAATTACCTTACCAAACGAATTAAATTAAATTAATTAAATTAAATAAAAAATTTAATCTAAAATACATAAATTAACATTTAAAACACATAAACTATAATTTGCACAAACAATCTCACAAAACAATAAATTAACAAACAAACAAAGACGACATGACACCACGACAAACCAACACGAACTGACGACACACTGTGACTGGGTTTGTGGTTTGACAAAGACACTCTGTTACTATCTCCCTATCAACATAACCATTGGAAATATGGACATGCTTAGACCTATGAAGCCAGGTGGAGACGATGTCATGTACTTGCAATTATGCAATCAAGACGAATATCGAACATGCATAAAAACATAACAGTTACACTGTGAAGAGAAATTGCGGAATCATAGGGCACTCACATGCGAGTGATGTAATCATGTCTCCTTCACCAATACAGTCACACAATATTGACAAGAATAAAGAACCAAGAAATCATCATATGATTGTACATCAATATTACCCAAAAAACAACTACGCTAATCCATAAGCATAACATAAATCATAAGCAACCACATAAAGTATCATCACATCAAAGTATAGTATCAACATCATTCCAATGACAACAATCATAAAATAATAACAATGTATCAAGATCTATCATAGTAAAGATATTGTCTAACAACACAAACAAATCTAAACACATAGTAGCAACCGGAGGGCTACAAAATATCATAACAAGTGGTGTCAGAGCTTCACGATTTTGGGCCAACATTTTTGTTTCCACCATAACTTCCAAATTGTGTGAATTTGGATCTATTTTTTTTGGGTTTTTAGGTATGCATTATATAAGCTCTCAGAAAAAAAATTTAGACTTTGAAGGTAAGTATTGTAAAAATTATCAATATTTTCATTAACTTTCTCTATATGCCAATTTTTTTGGAATTTTTTGAATAAATTTATATTTTTGGAAAAGTGTATAAAAAATTAGGCAGGGTTAGTTCTTTGTAATTGGATATTAGAAATAAAATAAGTTATTTTAATTTAGTGGTCAAAGTTTAGTAAAAACTTTCATTAATTTTCTCTATAGACTGTCATTTTTTGGAATTAAAAAAAAAAACCTTATAGTTTTAGAAAGCTTATAAAAAATTAGGTAGGTTAGTTCTTTGAATATTTTTTAGACAAAATATATTCCTTAATTTAGTGGTCTAAGTTTGGTCCAAATTGAAACATCAAATTTTCTCACACCAAATACTTTCCTACCTTAATAAAGCTTAAAATAAAATATAATTAAAGCCAACCATCTTTAGGACTAGAGGACCTTTTTACACATACAAAATCTAAGGACCCATTTTATTTTTCACCACCTAAAATTGAGGAAAGAATTCCACAAGGGTATGAAATAATGATATATTTCATTAAAGATAAACTATTTGACCCATTTGTAAAATCCTTAAATGATGATTTAGATAGGTTTGTGAAGAAATTATTATCATAATTAAAGTCCCATAAAACCACCTAGAAGGTGGGTACAACCCTAATAAACCAAAGAAAGGGATAGGAGAACCTTTTCAAGGTCAACAATTATACCCTACCAAGAATAAAAATTCATAAATTTGATGGTAGAAATGTAATTTCATAGATAAGCCTCATAGAAAAATAATTTAAACTTCACAATATACCAAATAATTCCATGGTTGACATAGTTTTACTATATTTAGAATTAGGGCCTTACCAATGGTACAAATGGAAGATGAGTGACATACTAAGATAAGTGTTTACTTTGTAAGAATTTCGTAAAGAACTAGCAACCATACATTGAAAGTTATTCTACCCAACTAAAAAATCTAAGATAATTAATGTCTTTAGTTGAATATAATGTTGAGAATTTGAGATTGGTACTTAGAGCTCCTGAGGTGACACCTTATTAAAGGCTACAATTGTACATCAATGGACTTAAGGACCAAATTCAACATGATGCTCATTTGTTGGAACCTTGTATAGTTAGGAAAGCTAAGCAACAAGATTTGTATATTTATATACAAAACACCACCAATGGTGAAACCATGAGAGTAATCGATAAAAATGTGATTAATCCTACTAGAAAAAGCATAGATAGATTCTTTAACCTAAGAGAAATTAGTAAGCTCTCTCCTTAACAAGAGAGAGAAAAGATAAAAAAGCCTATGTTGGAATTGTGATAGCAAATGGTCAAGGAGTCATAAGTCTTCTAATAGTGAGAAAGAGAACAAGGTTGAAGAAGAGGGATAAGTACCTACAAAAAAATAAAAATAAAAAATTAATACAAGGATTCCAAGGAAAAAGAAAACACTTCTATCTCCCTACATGTATTGAATTGAAAAAATACACCACAAACACTCAAAGTAATCGGTAATACAAAAAAAAAGTGAAAGTGTTGGTTGATACTGGTAGTACACATAACTTTATTGATGATTAGTTAATGAACTCAATTATTTTGTTTATCTAGTCTCTAATTTTTAAGTCATGTTAGTTGATGGGAAACAACTACAACTACCTTATGGTGTTAAATGTCATCATATAAAACTCTCAATGGAAAATTATCAACTAGGTTCAAAAATGTTTGTTATCCCTATTAGGGGAGTTGATGTAGTTTTGTGTGTGCAATGGATTAAGCAATTAGGAACAACATATTTCAATTTTCAAGACTTATCCATGACTTTTAGGATACATAGGAAAAGTTATAAACTTCCAAGAATAAAATTTCACCATCAAGTGAAATCATTAGCTCCCATAGGATGGATAAATTACTCAAAAAAGGTTCTTATGATATAGAGGCACAATTACATTTTATAGAATCATACGATATTATAACTCAAGCTCAACCAAAAATTCCCAACAATGACATTAAATTAATACCACAAAGCATTGTTCATCCCAACCAAAAATCATATTTGTCCCTTATTCTTATTCTTAATAAAAAGGATGATCCATGGAGAATGTGTTCACATTATAAGAAGCTAAAAAAATTGCTCATAAAGATAAGAACTTCATATTCATATTGTTAATGAATTGGAAAAAATAAAATCTATGCAAAACAATCCAAATGCGTCTTTAGGGCGAAACAAGTAGAATAATCAAGAAATTTGGTGTCACTAAAGGTGTTAAGATGAACCCTAAGAAGAGAGGATTTTTTTTTGGGTCTAACAAGATACTATAGAAGATTTATTCATACCTATCATCCTATAAAGAAAAATTCTTTTGGGAAGGTATTAAAGTGAATATCCAAAAAATTATGGTAAAATGTTTGATATGTCGACAAAATAAAAGGGAAATAATGAAGACTCTAGGCCTCTTACAAATATTAGGCATTCCAATAAAACACTAGACAAAAATATTACTGGACTTCATTATGGGGCTACCAAAGACAAATAATATATTGATGTAATTTGTCTTGTTGTGGATAAACTAATTAAAAATGCATATTTTTATGAACTTTCTCATCTATTTTCCACTAATATTATGAAAAAAGTATTCATACAAATTATACAAAAACTTTTAATAAAATTTCCAAAATCAGATTGGAAAATAGAGGCACCTAATTATTCCTAATCAAGTGGAAGAATTTACCATTTGAAGATGTAAAATGGAATGATGAGCGATTCATATGAAATATTTTAGAGCTGCTAGCATTGAGGGTAATAATTTTTTGAAGGGGAAGGGAATGCTATGATCCTAATGATATATTCCTAAGGATAAGCACTTGTAGCATGCTTAACCCTAGCATAAATATTAGTTAAAACACTAATACCTCTTACTTAGGATGAAGGGGTATGTCCCTACATAGTTTGGCTTATAAATAAGGAAGATAACTCTCCCACATCATCATATCATAGAATATTGAATCCATATATTATTATCTCATTATTTGAGGTCATCCCCTTAAAGTGGTTTGTTATATTTCTGATTTTTACAAAAA
>VDFB02187626.1:0-14488 GCA_007258455.2 Sequoia sempervirens | reverse complement strand
GGCGTATTATAAAGTATTTATTATACTTTATAATAAAGTGTTAATATTTGATAAAATGAATAATTATTATTCATTAATGATGGTGCCAATTATTAAAAGTATTTTTCCTAAGTCAAAAGCGCACATTTAATCATTTTAATTAAAATGATTATTAAATGAGTCTTGGGTCGAATTTTCACAAGGAAGTATATATTCTCAGGGAAGGACAAATCGAACCATTATGATATGTTATTCAAATTTGTCTTGTATTTGCTCTGAGCATTGGAGTTTGCAAAACCTAGGGTTTCAGCAGACGAATAGATTCTGGAGAACGATGCCTCTTCAGAGTTTGGCATACTGAGACTGTGCAATACCAGTTGAAGATTGTCTCTTGGTGACTTCAGACAGAGGTTACAGATCGAGCTTATTGATTGATTCATTCAGGGTTTAGCAGAGTATTTCATCAGTTAACAGGGAGACCTATCAGAGGTTACTATCTCAGAGATCTGGCAACTTTATTAGGGCCGTACTATATT
Organism: Sequoia sempervirens; assembly: GCA_007258455.2. Taxonomy (NCBI): domain Eukaryota; kingdom Viridiplantae; phylum Streptophyta; class Pinopsida; order Cupressales; family Cupressaceae; genus Sequoia; species Sequoia sempervirens. The sequence goes on along the minus strand of VDFB02187626.1, from coordinate 13,973 downwards.
CTTATTTGCTGTTGCAGCAAGGCCGTACAATTCTGTACCTGCAGGCCGTACCATTATCTTTAGTGAACTACGCCTCCTGTCTCCAGTTCTTTACATTCAGATCCAGTGCGCCTTGGGTTCCAGGGGATCCAGCATTGATTTCAGAGCTCAGGAATTGATTCTTTCATTCAGCCGTACCATCTTTATCATTTCTTTTGGCGCCTGCAAGAGGAGACCAGGTTCTTTGAAATAAAATATTATTTTATACACTTGTTCAATTTTTACATTGTAAATGCTCTGGAAGTTCAATAAATAGATGCGCCCATATTCTCTGAGCACTCTCAAGCTTATTTCATGTTTCTAGAATTTATTACGAATTTTTGTGCAATATTATAGTAAATCGCAGCTTTCATGATTTTATCAAAAACACAAAAAAACACAAAACTTGCAAAAACAATATTCACAGTTAGGGTTTCGGGGTTGAGAATCACCTGGATTCTTACATTTTACAACCTGAAATAGGGGTGTTTGAAAACCCTAATTTTCAATTTTTCAAATTTCACCAGTATCCTCTTGACATCAAACTGACACAAAGTCCATACTTGATGTCATGTCCCCTTCTCAGTGACATCTCTCGGAGTACAGGATTGGCCTATCACACGACCCTCGTAGGCTGATAGACTGGATAGAGGGTCACTTGGGAGCTTGGCTCAGCTTCAGTTAGTAGAGTTTGATCAGTAGTCTTTCGTTTGGGCTCGATCGGAGACTTTTTGCAAAGTTGCTATTTTTAGCAGTTCCTGGCAGTCGGCATGGGACCCTTGCTATTTTTAGCAGTATGGCTTTGGCAGCGTTCAGAATCACTTCAGTGTTCGTCAGCTTCAGACGGAACAGTCATCGGGTGAATAACGTGGGAGATATTAATATTTAATTATATTAATTAAATATTAATTATTTGATGATTATAATATAAAGTTATAATATTAAATTATAACTTAAGTGATTTATTTGAGGGGTCGCCCATCATCAGGAAAGGGGCCAATTTGGCAATTTAAATTATTATAAAATATTTCACAGAGACTATGGAAGAATTAAAAGAATTAAAAGTGAATATTTTAATAAAACCCTATTATTAAGGAAATCGCACTTTTGAGCCATATAGTGCATTTGCCTTGGGAATTGTGCCATTATGTGATTATGGATTTTGAGAAACTGATCAACTTTGATCTGAGCAAGAGACTTTAGGTTTCAAGTTCGAATTCCTTGGGGAACGAGCCATCTCCATCGGAAGCAATTCAGAGGGTGTGAAATACCACTTGATTTATTGCAGCAGAGGTTTCTTCATTTAGGAGGAATCACAGAGCTTCAGAGGTTATCTATTTACAGAGTTTCAGAGTATTTGCATTCAGAAGTCATTCATTCCTTTAGGCGCACCTTTCAGAGAGATCTGGAGAAACTTGAAGAAGCCGTACAAATTTATTATTGCTGCTGTCATTTACCAGGCCGTACCATCCTGTATCAGGCCGTACGATATCAACAAGGACGTCTTTTTGTTCCAGAGCACAACGCCTTCCTTCTTCATCATTTGTCTTCATCAGAAGAGGCGCAAATATCAAGAGAGCATTTGGGTAGCATCTGGCAGAGGAAGAGTGTGTCAACAGTGAGCTGTACCATCTCACATTTCATTCATGGCGGCTGAAATCAGGTTCCTTGAATATTAAAAATCAATTGCTTTATTCATTGCATGTAATAGAATATTTGTTGTAATCATCTCAGAGGACAAATAAACGCCTTGGCATTAGTATTACATCATTTCCTGAGTCAGATTATTTTCTTAGAATTTATTCTTTATTTATTGCAAAAATCGTACCTTTCATTTATTGCTCAAAAACTCAAAAAAAAACAAGCAAAAATAAAAAACCTTCAGAAAAACCTAAAAACAGTCAGATACAGAGATTTTGGGGAAACTAGGGTTTCTACAGTGGTATCAGAGCTAAATCCTGCCATCTTGAGGGTTTAGCCATCATATGCAGCCAGAGGAGTTTGATACATACAGGTACTATACTCGCAGACGTGCCTTGATTGAAAGGCAACACAGTTTGAGCAGGCAGCCAGAAAACATGGCTGACAGGAATGACAGGGCTGAGAGAATAGATATACCTGGTACAGAGATTCCACAAAATAACAGAGATCAGGACGATGCAGAGGTCTTGGATGCACTCAGAGATCTTCGTGCAGGACAACGGCGTTCCGATGATGTATTACAGTAGGTGGCAGTGGCACTACAGAGATTGGGTACTTCGAGGAGACCGTCACCACATCGTGACGATGACAGGAGTGATGCAGGGTCACGGAGAGCTCCTAGGACAGTGTCACGGACAGCAGATAGGCCTACTAGGCCTACTTTCACGAGACTGGAGCTCGATGAGGCTATGCTAGGTGAGGAACAGGATGATTTGTTCGCTGATAGTCTTATGGCAGCGAATGAGGAATGGGAGTTGATACCACCTGTGGTCAGAGAGAGGATTACCTTCGACCGTTTTGTCACTCAGAGGAGAGAACACAACAGGGCTCGTCAAGATTGGAGACCCAGATACCAGAACAGTGATTTGAAACATGCAACAAACAGGCTGAATCTGGTGATGTTCGATGGTAGTGGTAAGATGACAGCCCAAGCTTGGATTAGCAAGCTTGATACATTCCTCACTTTGCGTCCGATGGCTGAGAGAGACGCTATTAGGTATGCGACACTACATCTAGAGGGAGTTGCTTATGATTGGTGGCACCACGGCATGGTGACGCTACAGCATGACAGGATCACTTCATACCAGGAGTTCGTAGACAGATTGGTTGAGAGGTTTGATAGGAAGGATCCGGAGACCTACTTCAGAGACTTGGCACAGTTGAGGCAGAGTGGCAGTCTAGAGACTTATATCGGTGACTTTCAGAGGCTATCCGTCATGGTTCCGAACATATCAGAGAGGCGATTGGTAGTACTCTTCATGGAGGGTTTGACAGAGCCATTACGAGGCTGGATCAAAGCCTTTGATCCTCCGTCATTACAGGAGGCGATGAAGAAGGCACGAAACACGGAGTTAGCAGCACCTTCCAGTAGATTTAACTCCAGAGGTTCTTCATCATTCAGGGATAACAAGGGCTTCAACAGAAATAAGGACAAATCTGATTTTAACAAAGAAAAATCAGACTTTAAAAACGATTCAAAAGGTAAATCAGCATTCCCACCTTTGGATTGTGAGGCCCTAAATGACCTACGCAGGAAGAAGCTTTGCTTCTACTGCAAAGGACCATATGACGCTAGTCACGATTGTCCTCTAAGACCTAAGGGCAAGGCAAATCGTGTGATGTGGGCGTATTATGAGGACTCCGAATCAGAAAATTCCGCCAACAAATGAGAGCATTCTCGGCTGATTCAGAGTCGTGAGGCTCAGAGCCTAGAGTGAGGACAGCCCAACTTCGTAATGTGAGGCCCGCTTTTATCTAGCATTCAGCAGTGAGGTTCTTTTCCCTACTGTGTGTTAGCCGGACAGAGGGTCATTACCCTACTTGATACAGGAGCCACGCATAATTTCATAGATGCTAGATTCGTGGAGAAACGTGGACTCATCACTGAGGAGTTCGAGGGCATTAGAGTCAAAGTGGCAGATGGTTACACTTTGAGATGCGAACGCATGATTAAGGATCTCCCTTTACGCTTGAACAATTATGAGTTCAAGGCTGATTATTACGTTGTTAATATGGGGGACATTGATTTGGTCTTGGGAATGAAGTGGTTACATTCATTGGAGGAGGTCACACTTCGTCTCAAGGACATGGAGATCTGTTTTGAGGTCGACAGGAAGACTCACATACTTAAGGCAATTCGGGATAGCGACCTTAAAACAATTTCTTTTCGCCGAATGGAGCGGCTCATGCGTCATGACATGGTAGAGTGGGCTGTCGAGTGTCATTTAGCACCTATACAGGAGGGACAGCAAAAGACAGAGTATCATCCGGACATTCAGAAGTTGAGAATCAAGCATGACAAGGTGTTCAGTGATATTCCGCCAGGTAGACCTCCAGATAGGGGCATAGAGCACATCATTGAGCTCGAGGAGGGTGCGAAACCCGTTATGATAACTCCTTACAGGCATCCTAAAAGATTAAAGGATGAGATCGAGAAGACAATAAAGGAGTTACTTGCTATGGGTCACATTCGACCTAGCAAATCACTGTTCGCTTCTTCTGTTGTATTGGTGAAGAAGAAGGATGGAACGTTACGTATGTGCATTGATTACAGGGTCCTGAATAAGAGGACAATCAAGAATAGATACCCGATACCGAGGATTGACGAGCTTATTGATGAGCTCCATGGGGCATGTTACTTCACTAAAATTGATTTACGGTCGGGGTATCATCAGATTAGAGTCCGTGAGCAGGACATAGAGAAGACTGCCTTCAGATGTCATTGTGGGAACTTCGAGTTCGTAGTGATGCCATTTGGGCTTACTAACGCGCCAGCCACCTTTCAGTCTACGATGAACAGGGTTTTTCATTCATCGCTGAGGAGGTTTGTGTTGGTGTTTTTCGATGACATCCTGATATACAGTAGGACTTGGCAGGAGCACTTGGCTCATTTGGAGACCGTATTGAGCATCTTGGAGAGGGAGTCCTTGTACGCCAAGGAATCCAAGTGCGACTTGGGAATGACCGAATTGCTTTATCTAGGTCATATTATCAGTGCAGATGGAGTGCGGATGGATCCTGAGAAGATCCGCGCCATTATTGATTGGCCTACACCGGCAAACCTGACATAGTTGAGAGGGTTTCTATTATGTGTGGATTCTATCATAGATTCGGAATGGTTATTCACGCACATGCAGCCCTCGATGATGCATTTGATGAAGAAGGGGCATTTGTTTGACTTCCTCGAGGCACAAGGAGTGTTTTATGAAGTTCAATGAGGCTGATGACCACATGCCCCGCTTTGGCACTACCCGACCTTTTACGGGCCGCTTTGAGCTTCCAAATGATGCACGTGAGGGAACAGCGGTAAGCTTACGCGTGACAAGCAATCTCGGACATACGAGAGCCGCAAGCTCAGAAGACCCGAGAGACTATATAGCATTTATGATAAGGAGATGCTCGCGATCATGCATGCCTTAGCAAAATTCAGGCAGTATCTTGTTGGCAGCAAATTTTGCATAAAAACTGATCATAACAATTTGAGACACTTTTTAGGGCAGCGAGATCTTAATGACAGACAACAGAAATGGGTCAGTAAGTTGCAGGCTTATGACTTTGATATTTCATATATCAAAGGTACACAGAACGTAGTGGCTGATGCACTTTCACGTAGACCGTATTTGAGCACTATGGTTCATATCTCGGAGGATTGGAGGCATATGATAAAGTAAGGTGGTATGCCAAGGATAGTTGGGCCTCCAGTATTGTTGAGGGAGCAGCAGTTGATACCAGGTATACACTTGTGAATGACTTGATCATTTACAAGCACAGGATATTTCTGATTCCCGGTTCAGAGGTGAAGAACATTGTTATGCGAGCCTTTCATGACATGCCTACAGCAGGACATCCTGGATACTTTAAAACCTACAGGCAGATTCGGGAGAGATTCACCTGGAAAGGACTCAAGGCCAATGTTCTTCAGTATGTGCGTGAGTGCCCTGTTTGTCAGCAGAACAAGTAGGAGAACACGTACCCGGCAGGTTTATTGCAGCCACTTCCGATTCCTGACAGGAAGTGGGAATGCCTGTCGATGGATTTTATCACGGGCTTGCCTAAAGCCCAAGGGCGTGATTGCATACATGTAGTTGTGGATCGGCTTACGAAGTATGCCCACTTCTTTCCGATCACCACGACTTACACAGCTACGCAGGTAGCAGAGGTATTCTTTCGTGAGGTATTTAGACTTCATAGGTTGCCTCGGAGCATTGTGAGCGACAGAGATAGTCGGTTCCTGAGTAACTTCTGGCAGGAGGTTTTCAGACTTTGTGGGACCGAGCTCACTCCGAGCACGAGTTATCATCCACAGACAGATGGGCAGACGAAGATAGTAAATAAGTGGGTGGAAGGGTACCTCAGGAACTATATAGCAGGGCAGCAGAAGGCGTGGGTCAAATGGATACATTTGTGTGAGTATTGCTATAACTCGACATTCCATATGACCATTCAGATGTCTCCCTTCATGGCGTTGTACGGGTATGAGGCCGAAGCCTTTGATTTACAATGTTACGAGTGTTGGAGTGCGGTGAGGTTGGTTGCAGGGAGAGTCGTGATACCATGAGGGCTCTCAAGGAGAATATTGCCAAGGCGCAGAATCAGCAAAAGTAGTACGCAGATTAGAAGAGGACAGAGAGGTCTTTTGATGTGGGTGACATGGTTTATCTTATGCTGCAGCCCTATCGTCAGTCTACTCTTAGGAAGAGTGGGTCAGAGAAGCTTAAGCCATGATATTACGGTCCTTTCAGATCCCGAGGAGAGTTGGCAGGTGCTTTACGAGCTTGAGCCTAGCAGAGCAGGCGGCTACAACGATTATGTGTCACCAAGAAGGCGCGGTCATCGTGGTGGTACCATCCGCAGCTCTACCTCCCTTAGATGATGAGGGAAAGTTGATTCTAGTAATTCGAGTCCATCCCGAGTATAGGGAGAGACAGCTTGGCGCTTTGAGGACTATCGTGGAATATCCGTGAAATGGGAGAGATTTTGCCACTGAGATAAGGCTGGGAGAGCCGAGGAGATTCTCAAGAAGATCCGGAGATTGAGATTGCTTGAGGACAAGCAATTCCCCGTGAGGGGCTGATTGTCATGTCCCTCCTCTCGCTGACATCTCCTGAGTACGTGATTGGCCTATCACATGATCCTCAGAGGGTCATAGACCTGATAGAGGGTCACTTGGGGAGCTTGGCCTGCCTGGGCCAGCGTGAGTTTGATCAAGAGTCTCTTCGCTTGGGCTCCGACGGAGACTTTGGCAGAAAGGCTATTTTAGCGCCCTCGGCACGGCTATGGGACCCTCGCTATTTTAGCAAGATAGCTTCTACAGCCGCCTCTAATCACTGTTCACTGCATTGCACGTACCATCTAGTGAATAACGTGGGAGATATTAATATTTAATTATATTAATTAAATATTAATTATTTGATGATTATAATATAAAGTTATAATTTAACTTAAGTGATTTATTTGAGGGGTCGCCCATCATCAGGAAAGGGGCCAATTTGGCAATTTAAATTATTATAAAATATTTCACAGAGACTATGGAAGAATTAAAAGAATTAAAAGTGAATATTTTAATAAAACCATAGTACCGAGACTCGCCTGCTTCCGGATGCATGAAGTCCTCAAGGCTGAGCGCCTCACAGATCCTAGGGCGCTGGGATATGCTGGGCGGCCATGCTTTCGTGGCTCTCTGTGATTCTCACATGCCAGCAAAGGCTTCTGGACAGCAGTCCCGATTGACGCTACAAGCGTTAGCTGGCTAAAAAGGCCAAAAAACATTAAAAACTCTAAATTTTTTTAAACTGTTTTTTTAATTATATCTTCTATTTCGCCCTAAAAGGGCACTCATTTCATTCATTTGGCAAAATAGGAGAAGAAGAGAGAGTTGTGAAGAAAAATAGGAGGAGAAGAGAGGGCAACCAGCAACTTGTTGAAGAAAAATCCAAGAGCATATATCATTTGGGGAGCTTCATACCAGCAAGGAGGTGCATTGAAAGCTCATTACCAGTGATTTGGAGGAGTTTCTATTGCATTCCAAGCTAAATCTAAGAGGTAAGTTCGATTTTAATTGAGTTTTTTTGTGTTTTTTTAACAAATATTTCATTGTAATTTGTAAAATTCACTATTCTTTTGAGTTTGCATATTTTTTTTACAAACCCTACTTGCAACTTAAATAATTTTAGAAACCCTATTTTGTGCAGCCACATTCATTTGCAAATCATACCATATTATTATTTTCACAATGTCTCATACCCCAGTCAGAAAAGACCCTGCTTGGAAACATGCTGAAATCTTTCCCGGAATGAAAAAAGGAGATGCCAAATGTTTCTATTGCAAAACAATATATCATGGAGGCATAAATCGATTAAAATATCATCTTGCACGCATACCCGCCCATGATGCAGTGGGTTGCTCTGTAGCACCTCCTGAGGTTGTTCGTGAAGTACAGGTGCAATTAGAAACTTTTGAAATGCAAAAAGAATTGAAAAAGAAACAGAAGCAGGAGTTGTTGAGTGTTCGAGTTGGACAGGGACTTGGTGCTGTTGGAGATGCTTCTTCCATGCCTCCATACCGTCTTATTGCTAGTGCTTCTGGTAGTGCTTCTGTTTCTGCATCAGCAATGCCTATGCGTACTCCTAGTGCTGGTGGCGCTGCTACTGCTAGTGGTAGTGGCAGTGTTAGCATTGGCCCTAGAGTTCGTAAATCTAGGGTGGACTCATATTTTGTACCACGCACTACCCCTGGTTCCCAACCGTCGCTTGAGAGCATGGGTTGGAACAAGGACGCACATGATGCAGCCAAAAAGGCAATTGCAGACTTGTGGTACTACTGCACCATTCCCTTCCATGTAGCCAGGTAATTTTTTTTCGTTTAATTGTTTTAAAATTTATATTTAAATTTTAGAATCTAGATGTATCTCATTATCTCATTATCGAATTCAAATTTTACAATACTTATGTAACTTATCAATTTATGTATGACATGTTATAGGTCACCTTTCTGGCAAAACATGGTTGATGCGATAACTATATGTGGGGCGGGGTTCAAAGCCCCTAGTGAAGAGGAATTAAAGGGCCCACTTTTGACTCAAAAGGTGGCAGATGTGAAAGCACAATTACAGGAGCAACGCAAGCAGTGGAGCATGATTGGTTGCACCATCATGACTGATGGTTGGACTGATAGGAGAAATAGGACTTTGCTTAATTTCCTAGTTTCCTCCGGAGGTAATTGTTCTTCCTTCAATGCATTGGAATTTGAATTTTATTTAGTGAATCACATAATTTAATATGGCTGATTTATGTTTTTTAATTTATTGAATAATTGGTTTTGTTTTTTTTTTCAGGTGACACCGTCTTCATTAAGTCCATTGATGCTTCTGGCCAATTCAAAAATGCCACATACCTATGTGAGGCCATAGAGGGCGTGATAGCTGATGTGGGGGAAGAAAATGTAGTGCAAGTGGTGACAGACAATGCAGCAAATTATGTTGCTGCTGGTAAATTATTGATGGAGAGGCACCCTACTATTTTTTGTTCTCCATGTGCCGCCCATTGCATTGACCTCATGTTGGAGGATCTTGGGAAGCTCCCATGGATCAAAACATGTGTGGAAGCAGCAAAAAACATATGCAAATTTGTATACAACCACACATGGGTGCTTAACCTTATGAGGCAATACACGGGGTTGAGGGAGTTGTCTCGTCCTGGCATCACCAGGTTTGCAACAAATTTTATCACGATGCAATCCTTGATTCGGTCAAGGGCAGCTTTGAGGCGCATGTTTACTAGTGAGGAGTGGTCTTCCTCATCCTTTTCTACAAGCACTGCAGGGATTGCTGTAGCTGATTGCATTTTTGATTAGCAAGGTTTTTGGACACCAATGGACGAGATTGTGAAGGTAAAATTTAATTCTTTATTATGTTCTAATTTTCATATCTTACTTTTATTTGTTTATTTTCATTCACACTTATTTGTGCAACATGTTTGCACTTTGCAGTTTATTGAGCCCTTGCTAGTTCTCCTACGAGTTGCAGATGGGGAGAAGCCCGCAATGGGCTACATATATGAGGGCATGGATAGGGCCAAAGAGGCCATTAGATCAGTTTATGGTGGAGTTGAGGAGAAGTATCGTCCCATTTGGGATATCATTGATAGGGGATGGCAAAACCAACTTCATAGGCCCATCCATGCAGCCGCATGTTTCCTGAATCCGGCCTTCCAATTCCACCGCGATCTCCGTGCAGATAGAGAAATTCTTAGTGGGCTCTACACGACATTGGAGCGGATGTTGCCTGCTGTTACTACACAGGTGGTGCAGGAGATAGATGCCTCACTAAGGCACATGGAGACTTCTTTGCACGTCAAATGTGCAAAGATAATAGGACAACATTACTACCAGGTAAAAATATATTTAAGGGCATAATTTTCATCTCTTTATATTATAATTTATTATTAAATGTTGAACTTGAACTTGAAACTTGAAATGAGCTTGATTTTGTTTCTTTTTCTCATCTCAGATAGCTGGTGGAATATGTTTGGTTCTGATACACCGAACCTGCAAAATATTGCCATTCGTATATTGAGCCAGCCATGCAGTTCATCTGGTTGTGAGCGCAATTGGAGTATGTTTGAGCACATACACTCTAAGAAGCGCAATAGATTGACAGTGGAGAGGATGAACGACTTGGTATATGTTCATTACAATCTTCGGCTCAGATACAGGAAGCTTTTTGACCATGACAAAACCCCGATCAATCTAGAGGAGGTTGATCCATAGTCTGAGTGGACCACTGAGGCTACAGATGCAGTCTTTAGTGACGAGGACTTTGATTGGGTGGACCAGGCAGAGAGAGAGGCTGAGGTTGTAGCCATGGCTGAGGAGGAGGCTAGAGCACGAGGAGGCATAGATGCTGTTGGTGAGAGTGGCATGGAGAGTCAGACACAGGCAGAGACTATGGCTGCAGCTGCAACATCATCCAGGCCCTTTAGACGCCTTCGTAGGAAGGATGCTGGCTCCACTATGCCATAGGGCATAGAGTCATAGAACATTTTGATTTGATGTCATATTTCATATTTCATATTTGTATGGAACATTTGATGTCATGGATTTCGTATTCCATGAGTTTTGTATACATTTGACTAATTTTATATATCTAAGTATGTTATTTCCTTCAGCAACGCAACTACAATCTGTACCTTATACTTATGTAATCGTTGTATACTTATGCATGTGATCAAATTTGCTTTTATTTGTGTTGTATTCAATAAAGGGTGCTTGAAACAAGTTTTAAATCCTTAAAAATCTCTAAATTTCTAGGGTTTTTCAACTTTTTTTAATTTTGCCGCGTCTGCGCCGCGTCCGCGTCCGGAGTCGCCGAGTCCCGCGCCGAGTCGCCCTCGCCGAGTCTGAGCCGCGTCCGCGTCTCGTTACTATGAATAAAACCCTATTATTAAGGAAATCGCACTTTTGAGCCATATAGTGCATTTGCCTTGGGAATTGTGCCATTATGTGATTATGGATTTTGAGAAACTGATCAACTCTTTGATCCTCGGAGTAAGAGACTTTAGGGCTTCAAGTCTCAATTCCTTGGGGAACGAGCCATCTCCATCGGAAGCAATTCAGAGGGTGTGAAATACCACTTGATTTATTGCAGCAGAGGTTTCTTCATTCAGGAGGAATCACAGAGCTTCAGAGGTTATCTATTTACAGAGTTTCAGAGTATTTGTATTCAGAAGTCATTCATTCCTTTAGGCGCACCTTTCAGAGAGATCTGGAGAAACTTGAAGAAGCCGTACAAATTTATTATTGCTGCTGTCATTTACCAGGCCGTACCATCCTGTATCAGGCCGTACCATATCAGCAAGGACGTCTTTTTTTGTTCCAGAGCACAACGCCTTCCTTCTTCATCATTTGTCTTCATCAGAAGAGGCGCAAATATCAAGAGAGCATTTGGGTAGCATCTGGCAGAGGAAGAGTGTGTCAACAATGAGCCGTACCATCTCACATTTCATTCATGGCGGCTGAAATCAGGTTCCTTGAATATTAAAAATCAATTGCTTTATTCATTGCATGTAATAGAATATTTGTTGTAATCATCTCAGAGGACAAATAAACGCCTTGGCATTAGTATTACATCATTTCCTGAGTCAGATTATTTTCTTAGAATTTATTCTTTATTTATTGCAAAAATCGTACCTTTCATTTATTGCTCAAAAACTCAAAAAAAAACAAGCAAAAATCAAAAACCTTCAGAAAAACCTAAAAACAGTCAGATACAGAGATTTTGGGGAAACTAGGGTTTCTACAGTTAGTTACCGTTGCACCAAAAGCCCGGACTAGTAGTGAACGACACCCCTCTTAGCGTTAAGGGGGCATCCCCAGGATAGGTACTCCCGCTGGAGACCCCAGACACGTGGCTGGGCAAACCGCTCGGACAGACCTACGTCACTTTCCGATAGGGGCCCGCATCGGGACATCACAACCCACCACGCTCCACGAGTCTCGACCTCGAGACCTCCAGCTCTGATACCAAGTTAGTTACCGTTGCACCAAAAGCCCGGACTAGTAGTGAACGGCACCCCTCTTAGCGTTAAGGGGGTATCCCCAGGATAGGTACTCCCGCTGGAGACCCCAGACACGTGGCTGGGCAAACCGCTCGGACAGACCTACGTCACCTTCCGATAGGGGCCCGCATCGGGACATCACACTTGATTTGCCCAAAAACTGTGTTTTGACATCATTTTAACAAGGTTTAGACTCTTTTAAGCAAAATGCCTTAATGAAGCAAAAATATTGGTTTGGGTACAACATACTGCTGAAAAGTTGCTTGAATAGATGGTTTATGTTTATCTTGATTATATATGAATTTGAGAGATAATATGTATGGAAAGATCAAGTTGGGTAATGTGGTTTTTAAAATTTACTTGCCAAAGACTAAGTCATCATAAAAAGTGGAGGAACGCCTAACCATTAGTAAGAAATAAATTTCATTCTCAGATGCCATAGAAACATGATGTAAGTCAATACAGTCATCTTTTATTGTGACGTCTTTACAAGATATCATACGCCTTTATGCAGTTACTATTCTATTTCCAAAAGTTAGAATTTCTTGTACTAATGCATACATACTTCAAATATCTATACTATTATGTTCAACAAACACATTATTGAGAAGCAGATTTTTTATTCTGGTAAAAAATGAGAGCCTGTCATAGTCTCTCTTTAACTACCTTAAATTTTATGTTTTCTTCAAGTTGGCCTCGTAATAAATAATATCAATTCTTGTTTCAAGTAAACCTTGTTTTCCCTCCAAAGTTGTAATGACCTGATCCTTAGGTAAAATAAAAATTTCCTTAATTTACATCCTACAAGTAAGTAAACATGTTAACGTGACATTTTAATAAAAATTTTCCTTTTCTTTATTGATAAAACATGAACCAGTTGCCATATCAATTTACAATAAAGATTCTATTTCAATATAATAACTTCATAAGTACATGAAACAAGAATACATACCTCACTAACATAGCTCCAATGAGCTTTAGAACAAATAGTAGTAAGAAGGTCCAAAATTCTTTTCCTTTCAAATCTTGGTACATCGGCCGCCTGCTGTGGAGGAAAAACATCACTCGGGCGCTTTTCTGCCAACCACGGACTTATAATGCGGTCCCCTGCACATCCATTATTCAATAGATGGCCCTCCCTTTGTCGAAGAGTTTGGTAGGGTATCCTTTAACGATTACCAACTGAGCATAGTGTTGTGTCCTATACAACTAGAACCTTGCTATTTCACAATCTCGAACTTGTACAAGGATCACAATGAACTGACAGTGTAAACATAGCCCGATCTAAGAGGATGTAGGTACATTACACTACTTTGATCAAAGAGTTTTAGTTCAGTAAACGACTGAGAGAGTCATCTATCATATACACTACTCAAGGCTGATTTGACTTAAGGCTATCTTACACTACACGTAGGTTATGTCCTTCATTGGGTAATCAGTCACCCTAGACTTCCTACAACATCCTAATTGCTAGAAATGAAACAGCATAACAAGTAATTCACCTATTACCCCTATATTGGAAATCTTTATCCTAGGAGTAACCCGGGCTTTCCTTAGTTTAACCTAATAACTTAAGCCGATAGAATTTACTTGACTCCTGTCCTCATTTCGGTTCCAGTATATAGTTACTATTGGAACAATACTCTCCTTATATGGAGATCATACAATTAATGCAGATTACAACTAGAATGCAACATTTCA
>VDFB02187625.1:0-15234 GCA_007258455.2 Sequoia sempervirens | reverse complement strand
CAAACCACTTGTTGGTTTTATTCTGAAAGGCTTTGTAATAGTAGGTGGTGTGGGAACTAAGGTCCCTCTTAAAATTCTTTATTTTTGTGGATTCTCTAGAGGGGTAGATGTACCTATATATTTCTTTGCAGGGGCTTCAGTGGCACCAAACACTCTCTCCAAATCAACCTTCATCTTCTTAACCTTTTCTATAATATCTTTCTTTTTCTTCTCTAGGTTTTCTTGGCTGGATTTTTCTTCATAGGTACTAAACCTATCTACTGTTGGATCTTTAGGTTTACTCAATACAACCTCTGCAAGGCCAGTAAGTTTAGATTTTTTCACCTCATAACCAAGCTCTAGAACCCAAAATGTTCTGGGTTCAACTACTTCTATATAGAAGTAGTCTCTAATAACCATAAATGTTATGTCATTCTTGTATTTATTCACAACACTTCTCAGAATCCTATATCTCTCTTGCATTCAATCTCGATATTTTTAAAAAAATCCACATAAAGCTGAATTTTAGGACTCAAAATCTATAAATCTCCTTAGGTGATCTCTAATTTGTACAACTACTAGAATACTATCATTCCATACAATATTCTTTTCTCCAAGTACTTCATTTAGAAAAAAAAGAAGAAGCAAATAATTAGGGTACCATACTAGAAAGGGTACCTTGACTCTTTCGTCTTCTATAAATTCTCCAACAATTGCAACCTCAGGAGCTCACACAAATCAATCTCTATCCCTTCCTTCACCATCTGGTGTGCAGTGTGTATTATGGTGACAGAGATAGAATTCTCTCTATTTGTGAAGAATATCTTGTAACCAATAAACATAGAAGCATACTTGACTGCTAGATGTTCAATTGCATTGACCATTATGGCACACTTTTCAAAATTCACACTGGTAACCTTCATCACTACCTCATTCTTCACTGCCTTCAATACCAGAACTAGTCGACTAGAGCACAAACCAGTGAAAACCCTAATTGCATCTTTAGTGATCATGTGCGATATGTCTAACCACATGAATTTTTCATGTATTCTACTCAATACATACTTCACCCACTCATCTTCATAATAAAAATTGGGACACTCATTCCACACATCCAATTTGTTCTCTGTCAAGCTGGAGTACTCTAATTTTAGCTCGAAATCATCTCTAGTTAGAACCTTTTCCCTAAATTATGTTATCTTCAAGTGGTCATACTCATCCATATTCGTATGAATGTGTATATGCACATCCTCTGTGTGCATTACACCACTAAGAACCCTAAAAAATACACCTTTAGGGTCCATTTCCATTGATTTATATGGGTGCTTCTTGAACATAGGTCTTGTTATCTCAAGTACATCAATAACCAAAGGAGTAAACATTTTGAACCTCTTTGAAACTAGGGTTTTGCAAGAAATAGTAAATACCTTGTGAATCTTCACTGGTAGGGCTTCACACAACACTTCACAAATTCTCTAGATCTCTTTTTCTCTACTATCCTCTTAAAATGCTTAAACAAAAATGACTTTTAAAATGTACATTGAAATATAAACCCTTTTCCAGTGACCTAATATATACATTAATTGCATCAAAGAAAGTTAGGTTGAAAAGCTGTCAAACCTTCATTGTATCATCATAGACACTCTTAATCACTCCAAAAATCTTTGCAACAAGAGATTTATCACCAAATATTTCACCAACTAATCAAGCATATCAATCAACACATATACCAATATGTTGAAGACATCAACATCTCATCTTTGGCAGGGGGCTGGAAAGATTTTTGCTAAAACTCCCCCTGAGCCAATACTCTCTATCTAGTTTTCGAAGGATAAATCTGCACCAGGATTTGGCACAAACTGATTCTTCACCAAATTCTCTTCCATTTTATTCCATATCTTTTCGTCTCCTTCGTCATCTCAACTGGATCAACCTTCTTTTGTAAACTGAAGGGTTTCACATTCTTACTCCTGCAAAACTTAGCTATGTGTCCTGGTTTATTGCATTTATGACATACGACACCTTTTTGTTGGACAAACTTATTTCTTTCCATTTTAGATCTACATTCAAAATCCTTATTCCCAAACCCATTGCATGTATAATAGTAACCATTGAATGATTGGAACATCATACCATTATTGTAGCCATTCATTATTTGACTTTTGCAATCACTAGCCTTATGAACAAATCTATTGCATGTATAATACTAATCAGAAAATGATTGAAAGTTTTGATTCATTTTGCTTCTACACTCTACAACTCTATATCTAAATTGATTGCAAGAATAGAAATAACCATCGAGAGTAGATCTGAGTTCTCCTTCCATGTCAACTTCACAATCTTCTTCAGTAAACCCCTCCATTATGATTTATTCCAGAGGGATATGATACCTCCTAGTTGCCACATGTTCAACCTCCAATATATACCTCAACAATTAAGCCAATTGAAGGAACCAAGCTCTGATACCAATTGTTGAACACCTAGAATACATAGAGGGGGGGTGAATCAATATTCACTGAAAATCATTAACTTCATCAACTTAAATGTGCATTCAAAACATCTCATTTAACTTGCAAAAATGGAAAGAAAAAATTAAAGCATGCATCACAACATTCAACCCAAGAACACCAAATTTATGTGAAAAACCCTTGAAATGGAAAACAACAGTGAGGATTAACTCATAATACATTATAACTAATTACAATGGATTAAAAAATGGAGGACTCGCTATCCAAGGATTCACTGTCCAAAAAGAAAGGCTTATTGCCAAGGGCTCACAGTTCAGAATAGAAAAGAGAGTAGAAGAATGTCTCACTTCCAAATTTTGAACTACTAACAATGCATTTTCAACATGTTGAAGAAATAGTTCTAATTAAGCTCAGAAAGCTAACTTTACACACTTCATAATTCACCACTATCACATTTCACACTTCACTCTACATCACACCTGTCACAATCTCTACATCCATCATTCACACACTAAATAAATCTTCTATATATACCACAAACACCCACAACATCAATTAGGTAAACCTAATTACATAAACTGTGTAACTCCATGACCTATCAGCTCAAAACTCCATCACATACACCTTGTAGAAGGGGAAGAAATTTTTTATTCAGAACCTATAATCACTCTCATGAATCTTCTCCTTACACAATTCAACTCCTAACAGCCCCAAAACCCTTAGGTTGGCACCATAGAAAAATCAGTGAAGCAACAACTGAATGAGCAAACTGTTCATCCACAACTCGACACACAAACCACCAAATCACTTGCCACTTGGAGTGCATACACTTCTGACATCCTCAAACACTTCCTCGAAACTACACAACATAATAATCATCCATGGTGGAATGCGAAGCATACCATTATGTACTTTGCACTTGTAACTCTACTTCTACTAAGCTTGATACTTTGTCATCAATATCTTCAACTGCGGAAGACATAGAACCTTGAAAATTTGGATATAGATACCTTCAATACATACCATTATTATCTCAGAACCACATGACAATATTCTACAAAGATGAGCAATGAAAAGCCACAAATTTTTTGCTATGTTACTTACTATTCCAATTTGGGAATTTAAAGGAAATTTTCACCAAAACACTTGGTCTTCTCTGAACTTCTCTAGACTCTATACATACAGATGCACCATCACTTCTACAATGGGTTTCCATTAATGACAACACCATACATCATCATGCTCATGTTGCCAACATAACATACATTATCCAAGACAATGACCCAATCCACACATCAATTTTATAGATATTCATGATTTCCATTCTAACATAACTAGAAAACATCTTTGTTGATGTTAGTTCCAATCATCCATATGGTCACCACTACACCTAAAACCATGGTTCTTCCATAATTAGTGGAGGCTTATAATGAATTTTTTGGTTTATATCTCCCTCTACTACTCTTCTAATTTCTAAAAAATACATTTTGGCACCTCTATACCCTTCGAGTCTAGCACTTCACATGCCTTCACATATTTTGCACTACAAACATCCACTACTTTCATGCACATAGTAGACCTCATGATCAACCAATTAATGCAAAAATTTAGCCAATTGCAACATTAACCCACTTTCATCACCACTACTTCCACTCAATTGATAATTCCCTCATATTATAGAATAATACCTTTATCACTATATATTCTTGTCATGTGCTTGCCCATAGGGTTTGAGGTACCACAATTTGAGAAATACAATAGTGAAGGAGGCCCAAAAATTCATGTAGTTTCCTTCACTACACTGTGCAATGTTTTTATTTTCCAAGATGCATTGTTAGTGAAGCTTTTCTTGTAGTAACTAAATAAAACTATATGTTGGATTGGTTTTTCTCCATTATTGACCACTCGATTAAAACTTTTGAAAAATTGGTAAATTAGTTTTTAGAACATTTCCAAGCTAACATTGGGCCATGTGTGACCTTTACCAACCTCTATCATTACAAGTAAGGACCAAATGAAAAAGTAATTATTTATATATTTCAATATCAATCATTATTCTCATAGATTTCTTAGGTGATTTTAGATTTCAAAGTATAATGAGTGCTCATTAGCAATCTACAAGCTTTTCTATGAGATAAAATATTATTAATTAAGTATAATTTACATTTGCATATCTATGCACCACTTGTTGGAAATAGGTTGCCATTAAATTGCAAATCCTAAACATTAATAATTTCATGTATCTCCTTGATTCTTGGAATGTGTTCAACAACACTAAGATTATTGTGAGATTAATATTTGATGAAATAATCATGATTATTGACATTTTTAATTAATTCTAAATGTAAGAAGCATGTGAGGGCGTCCATATTGAGTTCCTAAATAATAGGGACACATGGGACACTCACATGGTAAGGTGAAACTCACCTTGTGTTCAGTTAACTATACAGAGGTAATAAGCACACTTCAAATGCATGTAAAGATCCTAGGAGCATAGGGATTTGATGTTTGCATGCTTGAAGTCTGTTTTGGGTTAAGTCTACCAAGGCCAACAAATACCAAATTTTAGCTTAGTTCACCAAATTAATCCAATCTCTATCAAATTTTAGTTCAAATTTATCTCTTCACTTGCATGCATGTTAGTTATTTTGAGTTGCATGTAGTTAGCTTCCATTTAACTTGTAATGCATGGCTAAATAACATTGAGTTGTATGACAGATAACAGTGGACTACCTCAAGTTAATATGGGATGACCATCTCTTTGGGAATGGTGTTGAGTAAATGTTTTAACTATAGCACTTGAAGGCCAATTTGGGCAAGTAACCCGATGCTTTATTGGAATTAACTCCAATGCATGATAAGATATTTCCTTCAAGGCTCAGCTTAAGTAGCTTCTACTTAAGAGCCATCTTTTGAGGAAATTAGGCTTTGGACTATCACTTATGTGCTGTAGCTCAGACACCCAAATGGTGCATGATACAAGCCAAGCTTTAGTCTTCACTGAAGAACTCTACTTGAAGGAATATGGTGTGCCTTTTCAAGGGCTTGAGCTTATGCATTGTAATTATCACCATTTGGAGATTACAAGGTTGCATATTGTCTATATATCTCATTCAAGTTGAATAGAGTTTTTAGATTGGTTATTGCAGGTGTGAAGATTGCAAAGATGTATGAAGCATTCTCACAAGAATTGGAGCCATTGTAATCTCGTGAGTTTGAATAGAATAATTCTTGGTGGAGTTTTTTCCCGAAAGGGTTTCTCCACGGTATATCTTGTGTGATCCTTCTATTATCCTGTCTAGTTCTTCTAAATAATTCTCTCTACATTCTACAACAATAAAATGGATTAATCAAGATAATCATCCACAAAGAATTTATGCAACAAAGAAAAGACTTACTTAGAATAGCAATTTTGAAGTTTTACAGAGTATTAAGCTAAGAAAACACCTCATTTTTCAACACCACTTGTGTGACTATCAAAATTTGATTAGTTAGTATGGGAATTCTACCTCATTGACTCCCTCTAATGTCCATGGTGGTTCTTCCTCTTCCTCTAAAATTTTGAAAAAGAACAAATATTTTTAAAATAATACTAATATAGTAAATAATTCTCAAACATTTGATGCTCTTGATGTCGTGCATTAGATACGTTGATAATTTACAAAACTATCTAAGTCCCTCCACAAAATTATGCAAAACATTCTTAAAAATAGTTTAATTCAGTTACCACCAATTAATCCTCTTCCAACATATCAACCCCTTTCATTTTCATATGATCCAAAATATTTTTGTCAGCTCTATTGAATTCTTAGTCATGATATTGAATGTTATATGCATCTTAGACATATTGTCCAAGACCACCTCGATTTTAGTACCATCTATTGTAATCTATTGAAAATCTCGCAATCCATGTGATACGATCTTATGAATTTTTTTATTATATTTATATTAAAAAAACTTGATTATAGTTATACAACCATCAAATTTAATTCGTGACTCCAAAGTTATGTCCTATAAAGTATAACCCTTATTAATGCATAATACTCACTAACTTCTCTTTTCTTTTCTTTCTTCCATTTCCTTTTTAATTCTTTCAATTTTAAATTATTTTTTATTTACATTTTTGTGCTATTTTGGTAAGTAAAAACATTATATATATATATATATATATATATGAAACTATATGTTTGTTTTTATATTGATTTAAAATTTTAGTAAAAATAGAAATTGATCATAAACCAAAGAATCTTATTTTTTTAAATCATCAATTTGAGATTTTCCAAAGGAATAAGTTTAAATTTCAAAGGGCAAGGTCACCTACAATCTTGTAAACCACAAGTTATTTTGATACAATGACATGCATTCCTAAATGAACACATAAATGTAATAGTGCATGCCTTTCACTTTTCCCCTTTATTTTGGGCTTATACTAGCCCAGTTATTCTTTATGAAATGACAAATGTACCTATATGATTCCTGGCCATTAAGTAGCTATATATCGTAACATTGTGATGCAACCTAAATGGTCACCTGGGGACTTTGGGTCTCATTTATTTAATTTGTCAACATCAACTTCTGAATCAATGATTGTCGTGATTTAACCAAATTTTAATCAATTCAAGTAATCCATTATTTCAAATGTTTCAATTTTCCCTTGTTGTTTAATGCTTCATTAATTTTAGAAAGAAACAAACCCTTAATAAAATAATGTTATTTAATTGAAGTTACTTGGCTACTTCAAAATGCAACAAATGATGCTATTTTAATTAAATCTATTTTTAATTAAATACCTACTCTTTTATTTCATTAATATTCATTTAAATTACATAATCTTTGGCTTTATTTCATTAAAAAGAGATATTATCATCTTAAACAAATGTCAAAACGAAATATCCTCTCAAGAATATCCTCATTTGCAAACAAATCGGGCTTAAAAGGGAAATAAACTAAACTCCAAATCATGACTTGTTTCATTTTTCATTTATCCCACATTGTTTCGGGACTTTTCCTTCAATTCTACTTCTTGCCTATATAAAATGAGCCCCCATTCTCTATCATTTCAAAAAAAAAAAAAAGAAAGAATCAATTTAATTTTACATCGACCAGTCGCAGAATTTGAATTTTATCAATAATTTGAGATTAAGCATTAGTTTGATTATATAAGATCTTATTTTAGAGCATAAGTAGTTTAATATTGGTACCTTGTCAACCCCATAAAATCAATCAGAAAAATAATTCATTTATGGTACTGTAATGTATTTGGTTTCCATTTCAATAAATTAGTTTGTAGCTTTCTATTACATTTTGCATACCATTTAGATTATTAGTTTATTGTTGCATTGCAAGAACAAGATTCATGGAGATTGGCATTCTTGCTTCTCCTCTTTGAATCTCTCGTTCCGAGATTGTATTTGCAGGGGTAACAGGGTTAATCTGAGGGCCACAATATCAATCCCTGCTCTTTTCGGATAGAGAGCTGTGAATTGATTTGCAAGGACCTTTATTATTGAGCATCCGTATGATCTGCTACGTATGAATACATATTTCAGCCATACACATACAAGTTCCCATTTTCATTCACTCTCGAGGATTAATATTAACCCTCACTTTTACCCATTATTTAGTGGTTTAAATCTATAATTTGTGAAAGTGACTAAGTTAGTTGCATGGTTTGAGAAAATGACTTTAATTTTTAGATTTCAATCCAAAGTTAATGTCAACCTAACCCTTCCAAATTTTCATTATGTGTTGACTTGTAATATAATTTGTTTCATTTGTATCATTTGGAGTTGTATTTAAGGATTATCCCTAGTTCATTTTACACACCTTAATATTATGACTAGCTTTTAACCCATACTTCAATCTTGATTAAAAAAATAGTAAATAAAAAAAATCATTTATAAAATTATCTACTTGCACCATCATATAGGAATTTCTTACATATATATTATATTTGATTATTTCTAAATATAATTAATTTGATACCCTATGGGTTTGACTAAGGGAAAAATTCACTCATTCAAAAAAATTAGTCACACATCCAAGATTTTATTTTGAAACAAATACAACCAATAAAGACAAGCTGGAGGAAAATACTTAAAAAAATACAAAATTCAAACTTGTGCATCAAAATTAGGTTCATACTTGTTTAAGTCATATCCCCAAGTATGCAATTGGTCTCATAATTATATAAGTGGCCCACTATTGAATTAAACAAAGTATTAAATAATGTGATTATTGTTTTTGATTGGTTAAGCAGGGAAAAGGGCCTTGACCTGAACAATTAGTACATCATGATAAGAACTGTAGGTGGTAAGAAACACCAAAAATAGGAAGCCCACCAAACTTCCTCGGCCTAGGTGGAGACTCGGGCCGAGGAGGAATCAGATGCAAAAAGGATTATTATTGTTGACACAACTCCATCTGTCACATCGAAGGTTGATCCTTAGATTATACCTCATGCAATTTATTTCCAAATTTAAATTTTTCCTGTCACTATACAAAAACTTGTCATCCAGTTGTCCTTTCCCTCGATTGCAATTCCTTTTATCAGGATTTAGCAATCCCTTTAAAATGTGCCTCTGATGCCATCCAATTAGCTTTCCAGCTTGCATCTAGGGGGTCCATGACCTGATAAGCCTTCTCATCCCACCACTCATATTAATAATTATAAAACCCCTCTTCATAGTCCTTTATTTAAGTATTTTTCTCCAAGTTTGTCCTTTGCTAGGACTTTCTTAATTTGATTAGGAAAATTAGTAAAGTCCCAATTTATTAAAGTTTCTTGATTTACACCAAGGTTGGCCATCACATCTGCCACACTATTTCCTTTCCTTAATGAGTGGAACATTTTAACACATTGAATCTCTTGCAATATTCCTTTACAATCTTCCAATAGATCTCCAATTTCCCAAGGAATATTCACCCTATTGTTGAGATAATCTATTATCAACTTTGAGTCTCCTTCTATAATTACCTTGTTGTATCCCCCTTCCTTGAGAAGACTAACTCCTATCCAAATAGTAGATGCCTCAGCGAAATTGTTTGTAGTTGTTCCTAAACCTTTGCTCTATCTAGTCAGATAGGCACCCTTATCATGTCTTATTACTCCACCTATTGTATCCCATCTAGGATTCCCCTTTGAGCAACCATCAAAGTTCCATTTCACCCATCCTGGATCCAGGGGGATCCAGATAATGCTCCTTCTTATAAGCTGTTTTAGCCAGTTAACATTATTTAAGTCATGGGAGAGCTTCCATTGTTGTTTTATGCTTAGCTCATGCTGAGTTGGATATTTCTTAGCCTACTTGTACTTGCAGCTTTCCACATTTTCCTGAATTTTTATTTTGACAATTAAACATAGCTCCTTACTAGTGTATTCACCCTAAGCATTATTATTCCTCTCTTTCCACAAGACCCAAGCCAAAAACGGGGGAATTTATCCCCATAGATCACTAATTATATTGTGGGAATAAGGGAAAAATCTCCATCCTTCCACAAACATTTGGACATTGGCAAGGAAAACCCACTCCACCTTTAGAGCATTAAGAAAAAACCCCAAAATTCTTGGGCATAAGAACATTGAAAAAACAGATGCATGATGGTTTCCTCTTCTTCATTACAAAGGCTACATCTATTGACAAGGTACCAACCTCTTTTCTTTAGGTTATCTATAGTGAGGATCTTACCATGTATAACCATCCACCATAAGGAGTTAGTTTTCGGGATTAGGTTCTTCTTCCAGACCTTAAGCCAGTCAAAAGAACCCAAAACCATAGTTTGTTGCATCATTGAGTCATAAGTTGATTTAATCGAGAACCTACCATTAGCGTTTTTTGTCCAAATCCATTCATCCTTTCAGTTTCTTGAAAAGAGGTCAGGATTTCCAATTTGTTTCATAAGCAAGTCAATAGCAATGTCCCAATTCTGTTTTCTGCTTCCCCTAAGAACAACATTACTTGGATACTGTTCAAAGCTTTTCCACCTAGGTCACCATTCATCCCACACTAGATAATTAGAAACTTTTTTTCCAATTTCTCTTTTCAGTCTTATTTTGATTTGTTGGAGATCTCTGGAGGCCAACAGTGGGGCCGGTGTGGACTAGGGGTCATCCCATAAATCAATGTTGAGACCATTACCAATCCTCATTTTTGCACCTCTAATCATCACTCCTCTAGTTTTAAGGAGATTATTCCAAAACACAGACCCATGTGAAAGCTCCTTCTTCCTTAGAAAATAGATAGCATCCTTATTTTTAAGATACTTTGCCCTTAGGATAATAGTCCAATATTTTTCATTTTCCAAGAGAAACCAACCCATTTTCACCACCAAAGCCTTATTAAACAATTTTAATCTTTTGATGCCTAACCCTCCTTTCTTTGAGACACCCACCTTCTCCCATTTGATGAGAGCCATTCTTTTCCTTTCCTCCACTCCTGACCATAAAAATATTCTTTGAATTGTTTCAATTCTCTTAGCAATATAGGCCAGTATATTAAACATTGAAAGATAATAGACAAGAATATTCTAAAGGGAGGCCTTTAAAAGCTGAATTTTTCTTGCCAAGCTCAACAATTTGCCTTTCCAGCTAGCCAATTTTTTCTAGACTTTCTGCACAATATAGTTCTAGTAGTTGTTGTTCAGATTTCAAGAGAAAAGAGGTAGGCCAATGTAAGTAGCAGGTAATTTTTCTTCCTGACACCCCAAAATACTTATCACTTTATCTTTCACAAGCTGGCTAGTATTGAAAAATAAATTTTGTTGTTTTGGTAATTTATACACTGTCTTGACATTTCAACATAATTTTCTAGAATAGTTTTCCATTGTTTAGCTTCAACCACTGAAGCCTTCCCCATTATAATGGTATCATAAAAAAATTGTTGATGTGAGGCTAGGGATAAAGAAGAAGCAGCACAAAAACCATTCAAATACTTATTATTAAGTTGTTTATGTATGTTGTGGCCAAGAGCTTTTGCTACAATGAAAAAAAGGTAGGGAGATAAGGGATCTCCCTATCTCAACCCTCTACCAGGTGAGAAAAAACCATGGGAAATACCATTAACTAGGATCGAGTACTTCAGGGTAGTAACACAGGCTTTTATCAAATTGAGGAATTTACCATTGAAGCCAAATTTTTCCAAAACAACAAATAAAAAATTCCAGGTAACCCTATCATAAGCTTTGGAGATGTCTAATTTCAGCACCATACTTGGCTTTTTACTGTAATCCATAGAGTGCAGGATCTCATGAGTGTATATTGTTGCATCCAAAAAATTTCTTCCCTGAACAAAACCTTTTTGATTAATAGCAATCAATTTTCCTAAGACCAGCTTCAACCTATTGACAATAATTTTGGAGAAAAATCTTGTAAGTAGTTTTGCATAGACTTACTGGTCTACAATCATTCATTGAAGCAACTTTCATTGGATTTAGGGACAAGGACCAAAAAATTGGTATTCATCTGATTCAAGAGTCTACCTGATCTAAAAAAATATTTAACACAAATTAAGAGGTCCATAGACACAATCTCCCAGTAGACTTGGAAGAAGCTGGGAGGGAATCCATCAGGTCCCAGAGCTTTGAAAGCTCCAAAAGAGAAAATAGTCTTCTTCAATCTTCCATAGTGACACACTTAGTTAATTATTTTAGGTCTTCCTCCATGATAACATTAGGTATAACCTGTAGGAATTCCCCCAAATCCAGATTGTAGACCCTTGAAGGCTCTGATAAATTTGAAAAGAAGGAAACAACCTCATTTGCTATTTCTTCTTCCCTTTCAAGTTTGGTACCATTAGAGGTGGTGAGAAATTTGATCCTATTTCTTCCTCTATGCTTCATAGTAGATTGGTGGAAAAACTTAGTATTCCTATCTCCTTCCTTAAGCCACTGAATCCTTGATTTCTGTTTCCAGAAGATTTCCTCCTTACTTATTTTGTGCCATTGGGCTCTAAGCTCCCTTTCTATTATGTAGATCTCATCATTATAGTTTCCTGCCTCCATTTGATATTGGACTTCCTTAATTTTCAAATTTAGATCCCTCTTAGTAGTAAAGATATTCCAAAAAGTGTATTTGTTCCATCCTTAAACCTTTTCCTTAATTCTTTTTAACTTCTGTGTTAACCTAAACATCGGGGTGCCATCACAAGGTAGGTTCCAACATTTCTCAATTGGAGATTTAAAGTCTAGGTGAAGGGACCACATGATTTCATACCTGAAGGGGTAATGTTTTTTAATCACCTTATCATCCCATTCTAGAAGAAGAGCACTATGGTCAAAACTCGTTCTAGGAAAGGCAGTAAGAGAGACATTCTACATAATGTTCCAATGAGAGGAGATCAAGAATCTATCCAACTTCACTTGGATGAGTTGATTACCTTGCCTTCTGTTAGTCCAAGTAAAGTGGGATCCTATTAGAGGGATATCCATTAGTCCCACTGAGTCAATAAAGCTTGAAAGATCCATCATACTCTCTGAGAAGTTAGTAAAACCTCCTTTTTTCTCAGATGGGTACAACAGGGAATTAAAATCACCTCCAAACATCCATAGTTCATCTTTGCTATTAGTCATAACTCCATCTAGAAGATTCCATAAATCCAACCTATCCAACCTTGAATTTGGGCCATATATATTCCCCATATTCCATTTAATGGAAGTATCTCCATCCTCCATACTAATCAAGATGTTGTTCTTATTCTTGAATTTCAACTTGCCACTAAACCGAGAATAATTCCAGTAGGTAGCAATCCCTCCAGAGGCCCCCTCTGCATCACTAGCATCAAAGCCAACACTAGGACAAAGCCAATTCAGGGTTTTCTCAAAACCTTTCTTTTTCATTTTTGTTTCCTGGATCAAGAGAATGTTAGGTTTCACATCAGCTAAGCACACCTTTAACACATGTTGTTTGTATGGGTCATTAAGACCCCTTATATTCTAAGATAGAACCTTCATAATTTCAAAGGGCTAAGGAGTAGTATCAGGCTGATACTGCCCACATTGGGAGGTCGACCTCCCTTACTTCCTTTTCGGTTTGTTCCCTGCCAGTGAATCTAGGGCCTCTGATTCCCTGCTGCCACATATTTTGTTGTTTCTTTGAATCTTGCTTCTTTTAATTGGGGTCTACCAACTTTACTATTTCCTCCCACGTCTGGTTTTTTCTTTTTTGTGACTTAGTTTTTATCCATCCTTTATCATCTTTGCTTTGTGACATTTGCTCCTCCTCCAAAATGGATTCATGGTGGTCCCGAGTTGGGGTCAAAAGTTGTTCCTTTTGGCTTTTAATTTCCCCTTCCTCCTGGGCTTCATTTTTCTTTTCTTCCTGAAAAATTGGAGGTGAATCTATTCCCTTATTTTCCTTTTCTTTATCTAAATCCAGAAGTTTCTCCGAAGATGGCGGGGTGGATGGTTTGTTGGCAACCTATGAAAACAACCTTTCTAGATTATCTTTTGGAATATTTTCCTGATTTGGGTTAAAGGCTTTTTCTGTGATTAATAATTTTTTATTGGGTGTTGAGATTTTAGATTAACTAATAATTAATTATTGTATCAATTTAGATAAGACACAAATTAATAAAATATACCATACATATCTAAAATCTACTCTTGCTTCTCTACACTAACTTTCCATAAATTAATTAAATTATTATTTAATTAATTTGGCTAATTGCCCCCAAACTAACTATTCTCTACCATGGTTCAAAGTAATTAATTCAAATAACTTAAACCAATCAATCACAATTAACCCCCCTTCACATTCCTAATGTTAGTTAATTAAACATATTTAATTAATTAACTTGAGTGTAAAATTCATTCAACTAATCAATTATATAATACATATTTACTTAATTGATTAGGATAATTAATCAAACTTTAACATTCTATTAAAATTTAAAAAAATTATTTCATGAATATTTTAAAAGAATTTTGGAGATGGCGTTCACGTGCTCTACAAGCTGAGCTAGGGTGACCATGCCCTAGCTCGTTCTCTATGTGTTGCTCGCTTCTGCATTGTGGGGGGTGTTTTTTGAAGCTATCAGGGTTGTGGTGGTGGGGTTTTTTCTTTTCTGGAGGCCTTCTTGCTGCCGTTTGGGTGGCTTGTGGGTGGAAGGGTTTTGATCCTTCCCTTGGGGTCTTTTCTTTTTTTCCATTTCTTACTAAACTGTCCTGGGGGTTTGCATGCCTGCTGGGGATCTTATTTTTTGCTATGTCAGGTGGCGAAACATCTGGGGCTAGCCCCAAATTGGATTTCCGATCAACATTTGGTTCGAAGCCTTCGGCGCATGGAGTGAATGTTTTTGATAATACGTTGTTTTCTTCATAGATGGAGATGAATGATCTAGGATCGGTTAGTGGTTCCCGAATAATGAAGATTAATGGGTGTTTGGAAAGATGCAAAGAGCAACTAAAGTTGATTATCCCAATGGAAATGCTTGCAGATGATATTGAATACTATTCAAGGCACTCTTTTTATTGCAAGTTCATGGGTTTGAGAGTCTCGCTGCATTTTTTTTTTTTTTTTTCTCAACGGACTTGGATGCCGGAGGGGGAGATGGAGATTAGGCTCCTTGCGAACAACTTTTTTATGGTCTCTTTTGATTGCATGGCAGATCGGAATAAGGTCTTCGAGGGTGGCCCCTATTTTTATAACCAGGTGGGTTTGTTTATCAAGCCATGGCATGCTGGCTTCAACCCAACTGAGGCAATACCGAGTCGGATTCCAGTTTGGGTTCGGTTGCCATGGTTTCCAGTTGAGTGTTGGCGGGATGACGTGTTGCATTTGGTGGCTTCAATG
>VDFB02187622.1:0-46052 GCA_007258455.2 Sequoia sempervirens | reverse complement strand
GGCGGTAATCAGATTTCCTAAGAAGGACAAGGAGAAATTGAAACTGGTTAAAATCTCTAACAACTATTTCAAAATTGACACTATCAAGGCGCTGTGGAGAAAGGTACTGCGTGTTATAATGGAGTATATCACACTGGACGAGAGATTTACCAGAGTGTATGGGCACCATTTTTCCATTCTTAACCACTTCCGCCATAAGGTACAGATTTCTATGCCTCACTACCTATTATGTTCGTTGACTAATAGTCTTGAGGACCATAAGAAAAATCCCAGGAGATGCCCTATTCTTCATCCTGGTCTTATTAGGTTAATTTATGAACACTGTCAAAGCATGTCGACTTTATCTAACTCTGTAGCCTTTGCGGGGTCTGAGGACTATGATACTGATAGTGGGGGTTTAGAGATTCAGCCAAACCAAGAGATAATTGTTGAAACCCAGTCTAAGAAATCCCAGCTTGCTAAAGATAACCCTGAGACCTTCCCCAACTGCTCTTCCCCCTTAAAGAATCATGTTCTTAAGGGCTCCCCTACCAACAAGCTGGTCTCCTACTCTGCGAACTCATTGGAAGACAAAGCCGAGAACCCTGAAGCTAGTAGAAATTTTGTGCCCTCCGCTCTTGCCTCTTTTAGATTTGAAGGTACTAGATTTACTAGCTCCCCCAACCCGGGTGATGTTAATCTCATTTTTGACCGGGTTCAGTCTGGTGACATTTTGGCCTCTGCTAGAAATGGCATCAGTGACATTTTCAGGGTCTTGAAATGGGCCTACCAAGAAATTAATGATCTCAATCAAAGAAACAGGGCTTTGTATAGAAAATCAGAGGAGCTAGAGTTGAAGCTGGCCGCTCTCAATAATGAAGAAGGGAAACATAATAAGAATAGCACTGGTAAGAAAGGAGGAGACATTGAGGAAAAGTACAAGTCTCTAGAAGAGAATATGGTTAAAATTTAAAATAACTTGAAAATAGTTGTGGAACAAAACCATAAAATGGAAAGGCACAATGCCATTATTATCAACGCTATGTCTGAAAAGCTAGAAAAAATGCAACAGGGTTCGTTGGTTGTTGACTTGGAAGCGAAAAGGGAAAGCAAGAATGAGGATCAAGGTATTTCTAAAAGGACCCAGGACAACCTCAAAAGGAAAGAGCCTCCTACTACACAGATAGTTTAGACCTTAAAGAGGGGGGTTCAGGATATGAATGACCTAGAGGCTGAGACTGTTGATCTTTTGAAGACACAAATTTAGTTGTTGCTGGCTTTTTGGCTGGTTTTTTGGTTCTGTGGCCTTCGCTGGCCTTTTTGATGGTTGTGGTCATTTACTGTTGTTTTTTTACAGCCTTTCTATCTATGTTGTCTTTAATGACTTTTTCTTTATTTTGTAAACTTTGTGGTTTTGGTCCTGTAAAACCATTTTTCCTCTTTCAAAAGCATTAAACCCTTTCAAGTCTCACTCAGTTTGAGTTCAAATTATTAAAGAATTCATCCAACTCCACAAAGGCTCAATAGCCCTCTTCACATCTCACAACCAAACTAGAATAAGCTTGGTACATTCAATAACCATAAATATACCTCCATATTATTTGACCAATAGATAGAATCATTCTGGAAATCATAATCAATATATTTTTTCCAATTCTTGTTAAAATCATTAAACCTTAGTTTGAAACCTTCCTACAATCGATTGAAGCATAAGACAACCCTTGAACAAAGTTGTTAGCTACCAGCCTTGGGAGATCTTCCACTCTTGTAGCATGTTGTTCCTCATGAGGATTTTTGTCCTCAGTGAAGCCAAGATTTTCAGACCTTCCAGTCCGACTAGCAAAACCCTTATCAAATTCCTTCTCAATATGAATATGAAAATGATCTCACAAATGGTATTTTTATATTTCCCTCCAATTCCCATGCCCAAATTGGAAAATTAAATTAAATAATTTAATTTATTTCCTACCTTATATCTCCCTAAGTTGGCATCCAACTTTATATTATAAAATAATCTTTTAAAAAAATCCTTGTAACACGTTTTTATCATGTCATTATAATATATAATTAACACAATAAGTTAAATATTTAATTAGTGCTATTTGAATTTAATACCCATGACCATGATAAATGCCAGGATACTTCATGGTGAGAAATCACCAACTTTCTTGATATGGAAATATTGCCAACTAACTAGGACACTAACCCCTTGTGACTTACTAAAAATAGTATGGACAAAGTGTCCAAATCAAGTTTTGGAAGGTACACAACAATAACCCTAGAAACACTAAGTTGGGAAAACACCAATTGACCACAAATGGTTGACTATCCAATCACAAACACCTTGAGAGGCCCCCCCTAATCAACTTGTTAGTCCATAGCGACAAAGTGATGGACCAACCTCAACAACTGATGACTACCTAGGAAAAGGGGACATTGCATTATCTTTCCTAGTCCCTTAGTCATTACATTTGTCAACTATTTTTCTAACCTGCAAAACTGAATTTCAACTTTCTTGTCTTGTGCCAACTCTCAAGTATGCAATGGCATTTTAGTTTCGTGTTTTGTCCTTGCATAAAATATTATTTTTTTACTTAATTGTATTGCTCCATCATTGCCACAAAATATCACTATAGGATTCCTTTTTTCTTCTTTTAGATCTTCCAAAACTCTTCTTAATCAAATTGTTTGTATACAAATTCTATTGTCAATGCAACATACTTTGCTTTTATATTAAATAATGCAACCACATTATGCTACTTTGAACCACATGTTATCAATCCATTTCCTACTATTAAACAATTCCTTGATGTGCTCTTTCCATCAATTGATGATCTTTCCCAATTTGCATTTGCATAACCAAATAACTTCAAATCTTCAAGTATATAATAATGGACTCCATGATCCTTTGTTCATTTCACATAACTTCATATCCTTTTTGTAATATACCTTGAAACCAATGAAACTACAAACATAATATCTAACTTTTTAATTGTCAAATGCATTTAATTTCAACAATACTTTTGTATTTACTTTCATCAATTTTCAGTGTTCTCCATGTGTAATTGGTGTATCAATTTCTTTACAATCTGGCATATCAAACTTATTCAACATATCTTGCTTGAAAAATAAAGATCTTACCATGGAACAACATTCCTTCATGTCAAGAAACTATTGCATCAGTCCTAAATTTGTGATTTGCAATTCTTTCACCATTGCCTCTTGGAAATTGTTATTCATCTTGTTTGAGCTCTTATATAGATTAACTCATCAACACATAGACAAACATAAATTGTTTCATTATCTTCCTTAGATTGAAATATAGTGTAGGTTCATTCTTACTTCTCACATATCCATTTGATAAGAACCATTTATCAATTCTTGAATACCATGCTCATGGTGCTTGTTTTAAACCATGAGGTGCTCTCTTCATGTAAGAATATCCTTGTGGCCAATCCACATATATTTCTTTTTCAATGTATCTATTAAAAAATGAATTATTCACATGTATTTGGTAATCTTTCCATCCTTTATGTCCTACTAATTATAATATTAGTCTTATAGTATCATGCCTTGCACAAGTACTGAGGTCTCATAGCATATAGCATACCTTTTAAGCATATATTTTTGCAACCAATCTAGGTTTGTATCTTTCAATGGTGCCATCTCTTTTGTTTTATCTTAAAACCCACATAGTTCCTATCACTTCTTGTGCTTTGGTGGCTTTATAAGCTCTTAAGTTTTGTTTTTGCCAATAACATCAATCTCTTCTTCCATTGCTTTAATCCATTTTTCCTTTTAATCACTTCAAACTTTGTAGGTTTCACTTTAATTTCAAGTATAATGCATAATTAACAAATTTATTATCTTCATTCTTTCATTAACTTGACATTTGTCAAAGTTCTTTTAAAATTTTGATCTAACGTTAGATTCAAAGGGTTTTGCATTACCTTCTTATTTTTTATAACAAGATTTCTTGGACTTGGTGTAGAATTGTTGGGAATTAGTGTTCACATAGGTGTTAGAAATTAGAGTTTATGTGTGATAAATAAGTTTCATAATATTAAGTTGTTGGGAAACAACTTAATATTAGTCACATGGTTTGATAAATAGGTTAGTATAATGGTTATACAAACTTGTTTGTAGGAAGTTAAGTTGTTAAAACAACTTATATATTTAAAAGTTGTTATAGAGTTGTTTCTGATGAAATAGGATTTGAGAATCCTATAAATATATAATATGTATTGAATGAAAAAGAGGAAGCATGATATTATTTCTGTAAAATATTTTGTATGCTTCTATCATTTTTGCCCAAATTCCTATATGGTATCAGAGTAGGCCAAAATCTAGAGCCTGTGAAGCCAAAATGAGTAGACGATACGCCAGCTATATGATGTGCTAATTTCAGTATATGCACAGGTAGTGCATAGTGTTTTGGCCCTTGATTTGGAGTGATGGTTCTGCGGCCCTTCCGCCTGTGAGTATTTGATCTGATTGCTTACTGATCTATCAACACACCCATGTCTCATTTTTTCTGCGGACTTTAACCGTGGATTGTGTATAGAGATAAATTTTAGTTGCATGTTTTGTCTCCACATCTGTGTAATAGACACGTCAATCAGTTGTCTTGGGCTTCGATGTTAGTAGAAATAATGATCGATCTGTTGAAAACAATGCTGTCGATCTAGAGATGTCACCAATTCTAAGGCGGATAAAAGGTGGCATATCATATACTAGAGTGATTTTATCGCACCACAGAGAAAAATGCGTTGGGATAGAGGCGTATTCATTGTTGTGAATGCTATTGTTAGCATTACAGGCCCGGAGGAGTGAGGATAATCAGATTACAGATCACTGGCATCAACCTTACCAGTATTAGTGGTTGTTCGTAGAACCAAAGGTGGTCATTAAGGAGATTTTTGGGTGACAACGAATGAGAAAAGCAATCACAAACTTGTGAGCAGAAATTTATGGGATATTTGACTATGTGCTAAACCATCCATATAGCCGCAAGGGTGTACCTGTAAAACTCTCCAAGATTATTTCGCAGGAGCCTGAGAATGCCAGCGTATGGTCTAACAGGGGAAGCGTGTGGTTTCTCTGAATATATTTGAGGCAGTTGCGGAAGATCTGTCGGAGACTATCAAGCTCGCTTCACAAGCCCCCGTTCCGTTTCTCAGCCGCGCCATTGCCTACGAGGCACTTGGATTCTAACAGGATAAATATAATGATCCGAAGGGTAGGAAGTTATGCAGTCAAGAGGAGCATGATTTGACAGTTGATCAAACAAGTGGCATATTCTGCTACGGCTTCTGAGTTTTTGTATGTGACACTTGCCCAAAGTTGAGTCATTTAAACTAGTAATTTTGTTTTATTTATAGTTTATAAATTTTACATTCTTAGATTGAGCTTTAGGGTCTATATTAAATTGTATCATTTTCGGAAAGTTGTCTTTGTATCTCAAGGTGCTTTTTCGAACCTGACACCTTTCGTTTCCTTTAGATTAAGGTGGGGAGTCAAATAGTTTTTTCTTTAAATGGAGAAAAACAGTATATTAATAGAAAAATTTGAAGGTTCATAATTCTATATATGGCAAATCAAGTTACAATTGATCCTTATTGAAAACGATATGTGGTCCATATAGTAAGTGAAGCAGCAACAAGGTCAAGTGATGCTGATGAAAGTGCAAAGTGGATTGCGAAGGATCGATGAGCAATAGCTTTGATTGGTCTTGCACTATCAAATGAATACCTCCACCACATTGACTTATTGAAGACCTCAAATGAAATTTGGGATAATTTGAATATTTTGTTTGGATCAAAAGCGTCAAGTGCAAAGATGGGCTTAAAGCAGACATTGTTCGGGCTGAAAATGATGGAAGGTGACAACATTGTTCAACATATCAGTAAGTTTTGCTCCCTATTGAAACAACTAGCTAGGATAAATGCTAAAGTAGATGATGATGATTCAAAAGCTATTTTGTTAAATAGCATGCCTCCTAGTTATGGAAACATTATTTTCACATTAAACAAAGTAGATGCTACCCTAGATGAAATAACATCTACTTTTATTGATGAAGGAGAGCTAAGAAAATTGATTCAACTATAGAGGAAACAACAATGTATGGAAAAAATAGGCCTAACCATTCCTCCAAATCTAGTTCTTCTACATCAAAGGGAAATCATTTCTTCAAGAATAGAATTTTGTGCTACTATTGTAAGAAGAAGGGACACATTGTTAGGAATTGCACTTAGCGTTCCAAGGATCTCATTGATGACAAGTTAAATACAAATAAGGCATTAGTTACAAATGATGATGAAGAATTCCTTCATGGGGTGGCTACTGAAGACCCACCACACAAAGACAATGAAGAGGAATATGTTTTCTAAATCAAATCAACTAGAGGATGGAGGCGCCAAAGGCTGGAGGACAATTAAAAACCTCTTGTCAGTCACTAGCGACGAGGCCATGAATTGCATTAGTGACAAAACTATTTGTGCCAAAATGACTAAAACCAAGATTGGTTTCTAGGTGGTAGCAACAACTGTCTCATATCATTTGTGATCAGAGTGGCAATGATCTATAATGGTGGCAACATACACAATGAGGACTTGGTTCTCAATATTTCTAAGCTATGGTTGGATGTGTATGTCCCCAATCACATTTCTCGGTTGTTTGTGAATGGACGTGTTTGTCCCCATTCACAATATGGTATAAGTGATTGGAAGTGTTTGTCCCCAATCACATGAGTTGGTGATTATGATTGGAGGTGTGTGTCCCCAATCATAATTGTTTTGAGCATATGTGTTTGT
Organism: Sequoia sempervirens; assembly: GCA_007258455.2. Classification (NCBI taxonomy): domain Eukaryota; kingdom Viridiplantae; phylum Streptophyta; class Pinopsida; order Cupressales; family Cupressaceae; genus Sequoia; species Sequoia sempervirens. The sequence continues at coordinate 39,261 of VDFB02187622.1, read as the reverse complement.
CCCTATTCATAACCTTGATGTTTGATAGATGTGTTTGTCCCTATCCAAACTTGATGTAATTCCTTGGGTAGATTTGTTAGTCCCTATAATTGGTTCCATGGGTAGACGTGTTTGTCCCTATCCTTAGATGAAGGTATACTGAGCATAGTGAGGCTAGTTCCACTATTCGCTTTTCATGCGTAGATGTGTATGTCCCTACTCATACCTTATGATGAGCTACTGTGTGTGTCATCAAGTATTGTGATGTATTTTCACCCCATGTTCACACTAAGGGGGGGTGTTGGGAATTAGTATTCACATAGGTGTTAAAAAATAGAGTTTATGTGTGTTATAAATAAGTGCCATAATATTAAGTTGTTGGGAAACAACTTAATATTATTATTAGTCACATGGTTTGTTAAATAGGTTAGTATAATGGTTATACAAACTTGTAGAAAGTTAAGTTGTTAAAACAACTCATATATTTAGGAGTTGTTATAGAGTTGTTTCCTATGAAATAGGATTTGAGAATCCTATAAATATGTAATATGTATTGAATGACAAGAGGAAGCATGATATTATTTTTGTAAAATATTTTGTATGCACTTCTATCATTTTTTCCCAAATTCCTATAAGAACTTGAACTTTTAGCATTTTTTAAATCCCAAACTATTCCTTGGCTTATTTTTTCTTCTTATTTTTCAAGTGATATGCACATAATCCTACAACAAATATGGAATTTCTTGAAATAATGTTTTTTCTACCTTGTGGGGAATAAAATTTGTAGGCTTTGCTTTCTGCACTATTAACTTGTAAATATACATGTTTCACTCTTTGCATTTAATTTCTATATTTTCTCATCATCTATGTTAACATAAGCTAAGCAACTAAGTGCTTTCAATTGTGCCAATGTAGGTGTTCTCCCACACCAAGCTTCATATGTTGTCCTATTTCGTATTGTAATAGTTGGGCTCCTATTTGTGATAAACAATGGTGTTACCTATTTCAGCCCAAAACATTTTGTCCACACTCTTTGCTTCCAACAAGTTTTTTGTTGATATTATGTTTTCCCATCCATTTAGGTGGTGTATAAGGTGTCATTAAGTCTCTCTTGATTTCATTCCTCATACAAAATTCTCATATTCCATATGTTCTTGAACACTTTATGTATTTTACACTTTCTTTGTCTACCATAGTTTTGAAGATTTTAAATGCTTCAAAAGCATCAAATCCTATTCTTAAAAAAAACCCATATGTATCTAGTAATATCATCAATAAATGTAATTTGTGTAGTGCTTCATATCTATATCTGCTTTGGATATAGGACCACATAAATATGAATTAATAAGCTCAAATAGTTGATTTTCTCTCCATTTACTTCGGTGTCATAACTAGCTTGCATCCTCAATGCTAGTGTAACAAACATTTGATTCACTTGCTTTGATTCTAAATGGGAATATTCAATTTTGTCATCTCTACAATAGCAATCATCTTTCTTCCTTGTCTTTCATCATTATACAATCTTTATCATGAAATAGATGTTTAAGTCCTTTCTTAGCTAGTTTTCCAATACTCATTAAATTATGCCTTAGTTGTGGTGAGAGGTATACATCAATAAATTTATCTTTTCTGTATCTAGTGTCCATATCCCATTTTCCTTTTGCACAAAACTTAATTTACTTTATTGTCACCCAATCTTGCTTGTAAAATTTTCATCAATATTTGAAAATGCTTCTCTACAACCTAATTAGTGATTAAGAACAACTGAATATAGAAACTATACCTCACTACTTATGTTTTCAACTTCATTGCATGAAAGAGAGTAGTGTAATGGATTTTCATTTTCATATTTTGAATAGTTTATTTTTCTTATTTGGATTCTTGAATTTGCAATCTTTCTCTATATGACCAAATTTCTTGCAATAATAACACTACATTGGCTATTATCTTGCATTAAATTTACCTCTACCCCTTGAGAAATTATGACCTTTACTTTGGCCTTTTCATCTTGATTTCAAACCAAACCTTTGATACAAGTTCTCCCCATTATTTCCTTGAGAAAAGTTAGTACGTGCTCCTTGATTATTATGGAAATTCTCCTTTGACATAAATGCTTGATAAGATCACCCATATACTTATATCTTCTCATCATTGGTAAGGAAATATCCAATCAACTCTTCAACCTCTTTTCACTCTTCTTCACAACCACATCATCTTTCATTGCCTCCTCATATGTTCTCATCTTATTGTTTGCCACTCTTAACACAATAATCTTCAACTTTTTCATTTCCCTTCATTCCTAAATTCTCAAAATTCATTCATAGGGTTTGAAGTTTTGCAACCATTGATCTATACCTAGATACAAACTTTCTAAAGCTACCCATGCTTTTAGTCTTTCAACTTGCGATTCTTTGATAAATACTTGGGTCTCTCGCATTCTAACCATAGAAAAACATTGATCATTTTTCTCCTTTTCTTTCTTCTCTATCTTATTATTTTACATTTAAAGCATTCCAATCTTGAGGTTTAACATATCCATTTTCCATTAGATGTACCATACTCTTTTCCATACTAATAATATTTTATTGTTATTATAATGAATCAAATAAAGTTTAGATTTTCTCTCAAAGTTTCAAGATCTTGAACTCTAGTGAAGGAGCTTTAAAATTGAACTTGTCTATTGTAATTCTTTTCTAAATTGATACTGTGAGACTAGTAAAACCTTACTCTAGTAATGCTATTGTTAAGAAATTATGTTTCTAAAGAAATATTCTTTTATTTTGAATCACATCTAAATTTTCATTAAACCTTGAATTAAATATCATAACTTCAAAATCTTTTGATTTTTCCTTTTAATAATAATCAACACTTGGGTGATACTTTCAAAGTTTACAATGACCTAAAAATAATTAAATTAAATTAAGTTCCCTTCATGTTGTTTTCCAACTTGTTGATTATAGCTAAACAAAATATTAAAAATAGCCCAAAAAACAACAAATCAACCTCGTATAAATAGTTGCTAAAATTACCAAAAAGTGCTCCCCAAAAAATTTGTGATCGACTTCACATATGTAATAAGCAACTATTTTATAAATAAAAAATTATAAAATATCCTCTAAAATAGCTATGTCAAATTTTCCAATGAGTTGTAGGACGTATGAAAATAGTTTTTAGTAGCATAGGACTTCATTAGCAATTGTTATTATCTTCATCAGTAGTTGGGATAAATTTTAGCAACAATCAACTTTAGTATTAACAATTCAACTTTGTCAGCATTACCTTCTTCTTCTTTTTTAATATTCTTAATTTTGTAACTTTGTGAGCATCACCAAATTGTTTTGGTATCCTTAAGTTTGTCAAACATTTTGTTGTTTGACATTAAATTTTCCTACACTTAGCACTTTGGCTTTCACTTTTTCTCATGGTCTTTTAACTTCTCCATACTTCTTTTGCTCCCAAAGCTTTGGTTATGTGTGGCAAGCTCAACCTTCCACCCCTTCAAATTTGGGGCAGCAAACTTTCTTGTATATCAACAAGGAATAGTTATTAGTCCATGCTAATGTATTCATGCAATTCAATTATTTTTGATCGATAAGTCAATATTTTCAATGTATTTTTCTCATTCTTAAAGGTTGAATATACTTTGGGTTGTTTACACATTTAAAAAACATTTTGACAAGATTCTCTTAATTTATTTTGTTTTTAAAACAATGAATTGTTTTATTTCATTCACCCTAAGTATATGACTTCACTTAAAGTACAATTAAAATGAGTGGATATTTTATAAGTGAATTATTATTTTTTGGTCATATTGTGGCCTTAGTCATTGTTCATATTATTTTAAGGTACAATTTATAATAGAAAGTGTTATATGAATTTTTTTATAAATGAAATATTTTTTAATTGTCACATCATATGATCTTATTAATGAATGTAATCACAACTTGACACATGTTCTTTGTAGTACCACTCCAGTTACTACTATGTGAATCAATTTATTTGTATTTGTTTGCTAGTTGTGTAGTTGTTTTGGATACAATATTATATTGTCTCTATTTACGACATTGATGTTATACTAGTTGTTGAACCCTGTGGATAATTTATTGAATAACAAGTTTATCTGGTTAAGTTTGTGTGAAGATATTATGATGGATGCATGTGCGTAGTGGATATGTAGTTTTTGAGTTTTAATGTGATTATCATGATGTGATTGATGTTTATGATTTAATGATGCTTGTCGGTCCTAGTGAAGAAGACGGTGCAACACTACTCGCTTGTGAGTATCCTGTTGCACCGCGATTCTTCTTCACAGTGTGTTTTCCAATATGTGATAATATGTTTAACATGCAATGTTTTATGCAGATACAAGTACCGGGTATCGGCTCCACCTGCTTGTCAGGTCTGAGCGAACCCTAATCCAATAAAAATCATGTTGATTCGGAGATAGTGTCTGGTCCTTGTGTAACCATCGTTCTTTGTCGAATGAGTATCCAATAGTTGTCCGTTGTCATTTGTCGTTTTGTCTTGTCGTGTTATTTTTGTTCACGTTATTTTATTTAGAAATTAATTATTGTTTAAATAGTTCAATGGAAAAATTGTTAATATATCTAATTAAATGCAAATTTGTTTAAATATTAGATTAAGTGTTTATGTTATGTTTATTGTTTAATTTGTTAAATTAAAATTAAGCAAGTTATTTAATTAAAAGAGAATGTGTGATATTTTTGAAAAGGAATTTCTTTAAAAGTAATTAATTAATTACTTATCCAAATATGTTTTATGTGAAAAGCAAGAATTTTTAAAAAAGAGTTAATTTTCAAAAGTTAAAATAACTTTGACATTTAATGTTTTTTTTTTAACTGCATGAAAAATTTGAGGAATGCATGTTTACAAATAGTAAGTTGTGACTTGAGATAAGGAAGGGCATTAATAATCCTTTAGGGGTTGCATTTTCATACATGACATTTCTCAAGAAGAATTCACACGGCAGCAACTTTTGAGACAATCTTAGCACGGCAAATCTTCTGAAAACATTTTTACAGCAATGGTTTTGGAAGGAGATTGCACAATAATTTGTTTGTAGAATTGAATGGATTTCTTCAGCAGGATCTAGTGTTGGTACAAGAAATACAGAAGCTTCAGAATTTGTTTCAGCTCGATTTCCAAGATTTACCAGGTTTTCTCCTTTTTAAGTTTCTAAAAAATTTCTTTAATGTACATTGTGGAAAAATTATAGTTTTCCAAACCTGCATATAGAATAGAAAAATTGTTAGAATTAAGTATTTAGGTGTGATTGAAGTATAGTTAAATTAAGATGCTAAGTATTCAAGGAAATAGAATTTAGCATATAGTTTTAGAACTGAAAAATGGATTTTGATATCTTCTGAATATCCATTGATTTATTGAAATGTCTGATCTAGAATGAAAAACAAAATCTAGGAATTATTAAAAGTTTGATATCTTCAAAAATTTAAACAACACAATTTGGGGGTTGAATCTCTGAGTTTCATCATTGTCGTCTCTTTTATTTCTTCTTTTTTCTCCAAACTAGTAATTATGATCTCCCTAGTAATGGCGTTGCCTTTATGAGATTGAAATCTTAAGTTCATGAACTCATTTGCTTATTTAGGAAATGTTCTCGAAAGTATTTTTTTGTGTTTTGTACACCCCTTTTCCCCAGATCTGTGCCATAAGTAAATTTATATATATATATGTATATGTATATCATTTGTAATCACCAGTTGCTTGAGTCTCTTTCATACGCCTTTACTTTGTTTCTTTATAAATGATGCCATATGAGTCTGATAATATACCTTGAATTATTAAGTCATATCTCTATGGATAACGTCTGAAACTTTCAAATAATCTTGTGTATTGGAATTTTCATTATCTTATACTTGTAGATTACTGCCTCATAATCCTATTGTAACCCGACTTTATGCTCTACACACAACTTTTACATGTCTGATGGTATCTACAAATTAATATCTTTGTTTCTTAACCTTTCTTCTCATAGTAATGGCGTTGATTTATAGCTGGGCGTATGATTTTTAAAACACTTCTGAGTATATTTTCCTTGATACATCCTTACTTATTGCTCCTAGATTGTTTCTTAATCACCCTGTATCTGATGAACGCTTTTTATTTCCTTATATTTAACTCTCTGAAGCCTTACCTGATCTTCATTACTGTTTTAGTTCATCATACAGCCGATTACCATTAAACTTATGCCAATGTATGTTTCTGTGATAGAAATTTGGATATGACTTTGTAAAATTTATCAATCAGATAACAAAAATATAGTTCTTGTTTGTTGATATCTACATTAAATCGATGCATGATTCTTATGACTTCTTACTGTCCAAATTTTCACTTTCTGTTTGGATAAATCAATGACATGCATGTCACTAAATTCGTGGTGAATTGCATGTGCCTGACTTTATATATGATAACCGATACCTTCACTCCAATTTATTTCATCTTTTCTCGCAATCAATCAACATCTTTATAATATTTATGTTTATAATTATAGATCTATAAAAGATGTCTTTGATATATCTTTTAGATTTCAATTAAATAAATAAATTTAGCGTAATGTGAAATAAATTAGGGGAAACTAAGATAATTTATGTTTTCCTTTCAATTTAGTTAAATTGGTTCATTAAATGGTTGATTTTGTATTTAGTAAATAAGAAATTTCTATTTAAAAATATGTAGATATTCTTTCCTTCCATGATGTACATGATTTAGGCATTGGATTCAATTTTTAGACTGTTTCATTTGGCATCAGAGGTATTCTCCAGCCTTCCAACATTTTGTTTTATCCTCCTGTACATGCGTGGTAGCCTGAAGTAATTGGTAGAAAAGGTATTTCTCTGTATTGCAAACTGCAAACTAAGTGAGAATTCACTGAGATTTAATCTAAACTACTAGTGTAAGGCGTCACCCCTGCTCCAGTTTAGTTAGTCTACCAGTCAAGCCAGTCAAGTTAGATTTTAACTTTTTGCATGTATTACCTGAGCTTTTAAAAAAAAAATTAATAACCTTCCTCTTTAAAATTTTGTTGAATCATATCTGTAATCTGGAGGTATATTTCCTTAATCACTAAATTACAGTCAAATCATGCAAATTCGTTAATAGTGTTTCTGGTAGTCTTTATACAGTTGAAACTTAAATTTGTGGGTTTTATTCGATGGAATTCATAATTTGGCTGAATAATCATGGCATCAAAATTTTGAGGTAGTGTCTGTCAAGAGATAGTGCCGATAGGATCCTAAACAAGATATTTACTTATGTTCTCTAGAGTTAATTCTATTATGGAACCAGTCTGCATAAATTATATGTATATTAATTTTTAGTTAACATAAGTTAGTAATTGGTGGACACATAATTTATAAGTTTGTACTATGAGTTTTAAATTAGATGAATTCACACGCTCACTATTAGTACTCCGCATTTCTTGTAGTATGTTAATATTTAATGTGGTCCTATAGATATTGTAATTATATTTTGTAGGTGTGATTTATGTTAAGTGTATTTTCTTGTAATTTTTTAATAAAATGTTGAAAGATCATTTAGATATTGTTGATTCTTAAATTTTGGAATTGAAAGTTTGATCGATACTTATAGGATAAAATTAGAAATGTATAGAACTTATGTTATTCTTGTTTAAAATAATTATAGAAACATCTTGTTTTAAATAAGACATTTATTAATGCCAATGTGTTATCTATTTAACTTTTTGTCTATGAAGTTTTGATGATAGTGGATGATGAACAACAATTAATTATTATTATTCTCTGAGCAAACTTTCGAGTTGTGAGTTCTTTTACTTCTAGAGGCTAGAGGGTTGATTTGAGATTTTTCTTCTCGTACTTAATGGCTTTTCTCTGTATCTGATTTTGAGTTATGTGTACTTTTCCTCCCAGAGGATTAGTGTGTTGATATTTGTTTATTGATGTTTTTATACCTTGATCTATTTTGGGACTATGTCACACTATAATTAATTGTCAGCTTAAGGGTGTTGAGTTGTTTATTGATTTAGATCATGAATGAGATATATTCTACTATAATTTTATTGTTCTATACGCATGATTGGAAGTCCTTAGTATTTGGATGTTGTGTCATGTTTCTAGGAAGAGTGGCTTGCGATAGGGGTCGGAACCCTAAGTGGTTGCCAGGGTAACCTATCGTGGGTTATGTAATTCAGTGAAAACTTTAATAATAAACCTGGGGTTGAATATATAATAAAGATTAACAGAATGCCTCACCTAGCACCTTAATGCTTGTTTAGATTAAGGGTGGGTTGAGAAGGCCTGGAATGGCTTGTCATTTACCTTGTCTCCTTGAAAGGTAATTTGACTCCACATGAGTTTATCTAAGGGCCGAGAATCGGTAGAGACTGCCAGGGTAACTCTAGAAGAGTGCCGGTAGTCTAGGAAGATTCACCAGGGTAACTTAGAATGACTATGTGATGACACTCTGTCTTGAAGCATGATTGTATTCCCTTGTGTAGAGTTAACTGATATATTGTGGTCGTCTTAGAAAGCATATGATGTGGTCATGTCGTTATGTGTGGTCAGCCATGTAATGTATTGTATGTTCATTGTTCTTTGTTTGATTGTCTTCTGGACCTGTCACTATCTCCTAGCATGAAGGGAGTGGACCTTCGGGTTCCACGCGGTTGGGTGGAAACTGTGTTGTTCCTTCTTTTGTATACTCTTACAGATGATATTATACTTGTAGTTGGATCATGTTACTACTATGTTCGTGATGATGTACACTAAACGTGTTTGAAGATGTAAATATTTGTAATGAGGAGATCATTACCCACTTTGTATATCTGCCTCATGATTATGAGTGTACTCTTTGTAACATCATTATGATGTATCAATATTTATGAGAATCTCATTTGATGTAATATGTTTTTATATAAATGACTCGACTGTATAAGTTTTGAAATGTGGATCGTTTATGAATGTGATTTGTTCTTGTATTTGATGACTTTAATACTATGGTGTTATGTTCTTAATTATTATGTTGAAGTAACGTCGTCTTGGAATAATGAAGACATTTGTATAAACAAATGATTTTTAAAAAATATATATTCTGATAATTCTCTACTTAATGCATTGTTTTATTGGATTCCTTGGCGGTGTTACATTCTTAGTCAAATTTTTATTGAAGTATATGACTTCACTTAAAGTACAATAAAGAGTGAGTGGATATTTTCTCATCATCTATGTTAACATAAACTAAGCAACTAAGTGCTTTCAATTGTGCCACCATAGGTGTTCTCCCATACCTAGCTTCATATGGTGCCTTGTTTCTTATTGCAATAGTTGGGCTCCTATTTGTGATAAACAATGGTGTTACCTATTTCAGCCCAAAACATTTTGTCCACACTCTTTGCTTCCAACATGTTTTCTGTTGATATTATTTTTTTCCATCCCTTTAGGTGGTGTATAAGCTGTCATTAAGTCTCTCTTGATTTCATTCGTCATACAAAATTCACTTCCATCTTTTCTTGAACACTTTATGTATCTTCCACTTTCTTTTACTACCATAGTTTTGAAGATTTTAAATGCTTCAAAAGCATCAATTTTATTCTTCAAAAATTAAACCAATGTGTATCTAGTAATATCATCAATAAATGTAATCTATGTAGTGCTTCATATCTATACTTGCTTTGGATATAGGACCACACACATCGATAAGCTACAATAGTTGATTTGTCTCCATTTACTTTAGTGTCATAACTAGCTTGCATCCTCAATGCTAGCGTAACAAACATTTGATTCACTTGATTTGATTCTGAATGGGAATATTCAATTCTTTGTCATCTCTACAATAGCAATCATCTTTCTTCCCTGTCTTTCATCATTATACAGTTTGTATCATGAAACAAACATGTTTAAGTCCATTCTTAGCTAGATGTCCAATACTCATTAAATTATTCCTATTGTAGTGAGAGGTATACAACAACAATTTTAATTATTCCTTTTCTAGTGTCCATATCCCATTTTCCTTTTCCACAAAACTTAATTTACTTTATGTCACCCAATCTTGCTTGTATAGTTTTCATCAATATTTGAAAATGCTTCTCTACAACCTATTTGGTGATTAAGAACAACTGAATACAAAAACCGTACCTCAGTACTCATGTTTTCAACTTCATTACATGAAAGAGAATAGTGCAATGTATTTTCATTTTCATATTTTGAATAGTTTATTTTTCTTCCTTATTTGGATTCTTGAATTTACAATCTTTCTCTATATGACCAAATATCTTGCAATAATAACACCACATTGGTTGTTCTCTTGCATTAAATTTTCCTCTACCCCTTGAGAAATTATGACCTCTACTTTGTTCTTTTCATTTGGATTTCAAACCAAACCTTTGATACAATTTCTCCCCATTATTGCCTTGAGAAAATTCAGTACTTTCTCCTCGATTATTTGAGATATTCTCCTTTGACATAAATGCTTGATCTAGACCACCCATTTACTTATATCTTCTCATTGTTGGTAAGGAAATATCCAATCAACTCTTCAACCTTTAGAGTATCAAAATCTTTGCACTCTTCTTCACAACCACATCATCTTTCATTGCCTCCCCATATGTTCTCATCTTATTGTTTGTCACTCTTAACACAATAATCTTCAACTTTTTATTTCCCTTCATTCCTAAATTCTCAAAATTCATTCATAGGGTTTGAAGTTTTGCAACCCTTAATCTATACTTGGATATAAACTTTCTAAAGCTGCCCATGATTTTTGTCTTGCAACTTGCAATTATTCTATAAATACTTAGATCTCTTGCATTCTAACCATATAAAAACATTAAACATCATTTTTCTCCTTTTCTTTCTTCTCTATCTTATTGCTTTACATTTAATGCATTCCAATCTTGAGGTTCAACATACCCATTTGCCACTAGATGTACCATACTCCTTTCCATATTAATAATATTTTATTGCTATTATAATGAATCAAATAAAGTTTAGATTTTCTCTCAAAGTTTCAAGATCTTGAACTCTAGTGAAGGAGCTTTATAATTGAACTTTTCCATTGTAATTCTTATCCAAATTGATAGTCATAGACTAGTAAAACCTTACTCTAATAATGCTATTGTTAAGAAATTATGTATGGAACAAGGGTTGCTTTGAAGAAATGTTCTTTTATTCTGAATCACATCTAAATTTTTTGCTTTTAATAATAATCAACACTTGGGTGATACTTACAAAGTTTACAATGACCTAAAAATAATTGAAAAATAAAACAATTAAATTAAATTCAGTTCCCTTCATGTTGTTTTCCAACTGTCTGATTATAGCTGTAAGGCCCCATCTTGCATGTGATTAGTAAATCTCTAATCTATTTTATGTGTTCCTAAATAGATGGTAAGATGTATTGTGGATGAAAAATAGTGTGATTATTTGATAAAATATTCTTGCTTATCATGCTGACAATTTAATTATTCTACCATGAAGGCTATTGGAATCATAAAGTGTAAATATGAGTTGAAATTGTAAATGAAATGGTTGCAAAATTAAATCTTATTTCAACTATCAGATAAATGTGATATATGATTGTTGCTTATGGTTTCAATGATAACGTGCAGGAAAGGAAGAGCCAGTACGAGAAGGGAAGACCATTGAGTAGATCAAAAGACATCCTCTTGTGGTGATGAATTTGAGCCCCCTTTCAAGGCTTAAAAGGAAATAGAGTTAACAAGTTGATAGAGTAAGGTGGTAAGGGTTGATATAAAAAGATGATTTATATTTTGGGTTGAGAGGGTATTTATTTGTGTTCCAAGTGAGTTGTAAGTTGAGGGATAAGGTTTAGAAACCATTATCCAAGTTGAAATTCGGATAGATCTTTAAATGGGTCTTTAAAGAGGGTTGTTGGTCAATTTCCTTGGTTGGGGTGCAAAAATAGACCCTCTAGGGTCTATACCATAGTGGTAGGGGTCAAGTAGGCATACAATAGTGCCCTTAGGACATGATTTGACCCTTGAAAAGTCCTCATTATGGAGAGTGACGAGTTTTGAAGAGAGGATGTGATGGAAAGATGGAGGGGATGTCCAAGTGCATGTTCTTCTTCAATAAGGAAAAGACTCTCATCGATGGAGGTAGGTACACTTCACACCTCCCCATTCAAGGGTTGTAACTTGAAATTTCTATATATCCTAGAGAGGAAGGAAGAGTGGGGTGCTACCCACTTCTCCTTTTTGGAGAACTTTGGTTGAGATTGAAGGGAAGATGAGAGTAGAGGAGTCATTTCTTTTGGGAGGTAGTGATCAAGATGGATTGGCATGGAGAGGAGATGATAAGAAAGGAGCCTAATCACCTCAGCTAAGTTAAAAGATAAGCATTCTCTTCTACTTCCATTTCCTTTGTTTAATTGTGGTAAGATGGCATCACGTTAGTATGGTTCATTGTTGAATATGGTGAGTGGAGAGCCTCTATGTAATTAAATTATGCTATGTTATTCTTATTCCTTTGTAAAATCTGAAAGAACCCCATTCATCATTATGGGGGTTGCAACATTTCCTTGCTCGGGGGTATGGCTAGAGCCCATGAGGCTCCATGACGCCATTATGGCAGGGTGGAGAGCAAGCCTTAGCTAGTTGTGTATGGAATTTGTTGTATTTCTTTAAATTTGTTTACTGTGTTATGATGCAACAAGGAAGGGAATGGAAAGAGCAGAGTTTATTTTGAATTGGATGATAGTCATCTCATTCTTGAGTATCAAGTGAATAATGAGAAATTTACACAAGGAAACTATATCTTGTTATGGGGGAAGGGAAAATCCCTTATGGACCTATCTTGTAACCTGACAGAAAGAATATGCATTTAGGCCTTAACCCTTTGTACTGCTAGACCAAAAGAATAGCTAAAATAAACTTTGTGAAATATTTCTATAGGGGTAGATAGCTTCTATCCGGAGGATCAAGGTTGAAGGAAACTCTGTTTAGAGTTACTGCTGAAATAAATAGGTCTTGAATGATTTCTGTAGTTTGCCTGAAACAAGTGGAAATGAGTCCAATCGTTCTTATGCTGTAACAGTGATGCAACTAACATATTTCTGCTCCAAAAAAGACACCAGAAAAGCCATTATCCCAATTCATTATCAAAATAATAAAGTAGAATGGTTATGGTTATAAATCAATCGGGTATGCATGCACATGGTTCCTTTTTGTTCGTTGAAACAGTGTTTAGTATATTTCTTTTATTCAGAGATTTGTTGTTTTACAGGGGTGAGAAAAGAAAAAAAAAACAAACAAACAAACGAAGAACATGTTGTATGTGATATGAAATTTGGAAAATTACGATGGGTGAAGTTGTCTGTAACAGTAGCCCCGTAAACAGGATGTTTTATCTAAATCAAGCCCCTCATGATCCTTGAAAAAAAAAAAAAAACAACAACAAAATGAATGGCTTAATGCGTATCAAGAATAATTCGACCTTGTGCACTTATGTATCCTGCATTAACAATATAGAATAAGGAAATGAAATAATATCTATAATCTCCGATAGCAGGAGCGCCGACCACCACATAATGTAATAGGTTTAACGTCCCTCAAGCAATCATTTGGAAGTAGCAGAATATAGAGAAACGCAATAAGCATCTACCTTGGTAGGGTTTAGAATAGCCAAGAACTCTGTCATCATGCATTCGAAAACATTAACATTCCCCTTGGCAAGATAAAAAGAAAAAGACTCCATAAAGAATCGAAAATGAGACTTTCTGTTGAATCTTTCTTGTAACAGTTTGACAATAGAACAAATACCCTAAAGTAAATGCTGAGTTGACATCGTTGGTTGGCCTTAGGAGTGAGCAGTTGAAAATCTAGTGGTGACACCTTAAAGAGCATTATATTGTTCGGCGTCCTGGTAGAAAGAATAAATAAATAAAAATGCAAGCTTGGGAGCAGGTTATGTAGTCTAGTCAAGGTCCAAATTTATTGTGCAAGGAGGCGTGATCTGGGCGCCAAAAGAAAGAAAAAAAATAAAAATGAGTGAGGAAGATCACGGGGTTCTGACAATAACGTCACCTAATCGGGCTATCAGAGCTAATCCACTCGGAGCTCGAGACATGACAATTGCAAACTTTCCACGAGGATATTAAATACAAGCTACTGCGGTTGTTAGGTGTAGGTGAGGGAATTTTTGATGTGAGTCAAGTGCCATCAATAATGGTTGAAAATCAATCTGACAGTGGTATCGACCTCTTTCAAGTATGGCTTTGACAGTTTTATTCTGATGGTGGCCATGTCTTTTAAATGCGAGCCCTACTTATGTAAGCAAGTCGAAGTCTACCAGCGGTTAGTTAGATTATATATAACGACAGCCTCACCTGATCGTCAGAGTATGGAGACACCGTCAGAGTATAGGGACACGACTTCTACAATAGCCAGTTGCATTCTGTTTAAAACACTTATAATCTGCCATTTGCATTGTATGGTAGTTTCTAAAGTCTTTTCAACAAATCCATTTGTCCTTAATGTGAAATCAATGCATAGCGTCAAATCTGTCAGAAGCTGCTTATACTTATATGGCACAAGCAATCTGTGAGCTGGATCTCACACTTGACATCTGCTTTCCTTTACCTTCCATAAATTCATTATGGTGACTGCGAACTTTATTTATTTATCTATTTTTCTTCCATTGGCATCCATTCCTTAATCGATAGTCCCCATTCTAGCCCAAACTGCAAGTACAGGGCGACTGATAAAGAGGTTTGGAATTGTGCTTCAAACCTGTTGCATGGCCTTGCATCTACAAATTGCATGTGCTTGAAGTTCTAAAGTGTTTTAAACAAAATCTATTCCACTCATAATCTGCAAACATTCATTTCACTAAGTGATAACTCTAGTGAGGCGTGTTGTTAAAGAAATCAGCTAATAAATGTTGGCAGAGCTATAGTTCTCTTGTTATGATGGAATCCTGATAGCAATTTAAAAATTCAACTCCAAAATAGCCAATGCAGGGAGGTTGAAGAAGATTACATTTCCATTCAACTTGTGCTCAACCACCAGTACGCAAGAAATCCTTCTCTAAGGATGGAACAGGGTCCTTTGCAAATTTTGAAGGTCTTTTTAAAGGATCAAGTTGTCTTCTTCGGGTGAGGCATACCTGACATACATTGGAAGTCAAGTAAAATAACCTCTTGCTCGATATCACACAGTGCTGTTGGCATATTCTTGCTACAGTTCAAGCAACGCTCACCCATACTGTAGTCTGGTTACACTCTACAATTAACCCAAAGGTTCAATAAATTATCTAGCGTCTCAAAGGAGGTTAAGTATGCAGTAAACTTCTGCAGTAATTCAAAGCAGTACAGTAATTGTATGAATAGGTTTATAGTTGGGTGTGATACCTTTAAATAAAAGAGGATTGCTATTTAATAGGGGCTCATTGTTGCACTTAACATATAATCTCCTTTTAATATAATCTTCCATAAATCTAAATTATAATAGTAGTTCTGCGCACGTTATTTCTTCTTAAGAATCTCGGTAAGAAAATTATAATGGCAAAGTAAATGAATTTAGCCAAATTAATACAGGGAAAAGTAATGATAATATTATTATAAATTTACTTGAACTTATTATAGACACATTGGGAAAATTATGCTGATTTTATTATCATGGTTAATAAAACTATTATATTGGTTTAATAAAATAGTATTATCAACAATAAAGAAATTTCAGATTAAAAATCAAATTTTATTAATTGATTCGTGATAATAAAAAAATTATTGATAATATGAGAGAATAAATTATCTATATGTGACAATAAAAGTAATGGTTTTAATATCATTATTTTATCAATGATGTTAATTTTATAATTACTATCTATACATTTATATAAATATAATATTGTAACAAGAAACAATATGAAATAAATAAATAAATAATAATAATAATAACTCTTGCATATATATATATATATATGAGAACATAGCTAACAACAATATTAATATTAATATTGATATTACTACATTTATCAATTTTAATATTGTGAGTAAAAATAAAATAAAATAAAATAAAAATAAACATTCATTTTATCCTTTTAAATTTTAGCCTTGTGAGTTAAAACAAGAAGTAAAAATATTTACACAAGTTCAATCTTCCTTTACTTTAAATTTTAGCCTCGTGAGTTAAAACAAGAAGTAAAAAGATTTACACAAGTTCAATCTTCTTTAACTACAGTATTTGGTATAATAATAATAGTGTAAATTGAAAGTATAACATCCAATAGAGTTTATCCTTATCCTTGGTAATAGTATTAGTAAATTATTAAAGGGGTAATATTCTATTGGGGTAGAAGTAATGGAAACATTATTTTAGTAATATTATTTTATAAATCAATAACATTATTGTTGGTTTGGTTAAATAGAAATAAAATTAATATTGTAGCGAATGAGTAAATATTATTGTTATTTCGATTAAATAAGGATAATGATAATGTTATTAGGTTGGCTAAATAAAAGAGATAATATTATTATAACAATTGAGAGTTCACCTTAATATTATTAGGCATAATGTAAACTATGGTAAAAATGTTTAAAAAAAAACAAAGATATAGTAATGACATTATTATTCAATTTAAGAGGTTAAATTGGTAGCAAATAAACCCTTTTTCATTAGAAGCACAAATTGTCCCAAAAAGCTATAAATGCTTAAATTTTCAAGTAAGCATGATTGACATGAATGTGGTGACATTTGTGCATTTGTGTTTAGACTCAATGCTAAATGTGGACATGACAGTTAGCCAATGTAATAATTACCTTAACTAATGTGTTACAAAAAAAAAAATTGTTGGGTTTTGTAACAAAAATTTTTGGGCATGACTGTAGCTAAACAAAACATTAGGTGCCCAAAAAACAACAAATCAACCTCATATCAATAGTTGCTAAAATTACCAAAAAGTGCTAATTTTTTTTTTGATCGACTTCACATACAATAAGCAACTATTTTATAAATAAAAAAAAATTAAATATCCTCTAAAAAATAGCTATGTCAATTTTTCCAATCAATTGTAGGATGTATGAAAATAGTTTTTAGTAGCATAGGACTCATTAACAATTGTTATTATCTTCATCAGTAGTTGGGATAAATTTTAGAAACATTTAACTTTAGTATTAATAATTCAACTTTTTCAACATCACCTAATTTTTTTTGGTATTCTTAATTTTGTAACTTTGTCAGTATCACTTTTTTTTTGTGTTCTTAATTTTGTCTAACATTTTGTTGTTTCACATCAAATCTTCCTACACTTAGCACTTTGGCTTTCACTTTTTCTCATGGTTTTTTGAACTTCTCCATACTTCTTTTGCTCCTAAAGCTTTTGGTTATGTGTGGCAAGCTCAACCTACCACCCCTTCAAATTTGGGGCAACAAACTTTCTAGTATGTCAACAAGGAATAGTTATTAGTCCATGCTGATGTATTCATGCAATTCAATTAGTTTTGATCGATAAGCCAATATTTTCAATGTATTTTTCCCATTCTTAAAGGTTGAATATACTTTGGGTTGTTTACACATTTAAAAAATATTTTCACAAGATTCTCTTAATTTATTTTGTTTTTAAAACAATGAATTATTTTATTTCTTTCACTCTAAGTATATTACTTCACTTAAAGTACAATAAAAAGTGAGTGGATATTTTATAAGTGAATCAATTTTTTTGGTCATATTGTGGCCTTAGTTATTGTTCATATTATTTTAAGGTACAATTTATAATAGAAAGTGTTATATGATTTTTTTTATAAATAAAATATTTTTTAATTGTCACACCATGATCTTATTAATGAATGTAATCATAACTTGACACATGTTCTTAGTCAATTCTTTATTGAAGTTTGTAATTATCATTATTTACAAAGGGGTTTCAACTTACTATGAATAATGGTACTTTCAAATCAACTAGAAGTAAACATTTTTTACGCTTGATGTCAATATTCATTTTCCAAATGCTAAAATACACATCTATAATAAAGAATGACAAAAATGTTATTATGTCAAATGCTAATGGATGAAATATTTGAAGTCTTATTGGAGCCAACAAGTAAATCTATAAAATATTAATTATTACTTTTTCCCAACTCAATACATGATTATTACTTCTCTTTATATATATTTTCTCTTATAAAAAATAATTATTTAAGTATGAAAATGTCATTAATAATTTATAATTATTTATCCTTTCCAATTTAAAAAATTTGTTAAATGTCATGACAAATGTTGTCAACATCATTTGTTAATTATAGATATTGTAAGTATTAACTATTAACTAGATATCTTAGATGATTGTTCAAAGAAGAAGGGCATGAGGATTGCAATGAAGGGATCGGCCATGGTGTAAGTGAGGTTGGTTGTTTTTCAATGACAATTTGGTTGTAGCTAAGTTGGATCTTGTGCATATTTGTTGTTAGTTGATTCATTGTTGGTTATGTGTATGTTGATATTTACTACAAATGAGTTTTAGGAGCCAATTAAAACCTATTTACCCTTTAATAAAAAACTATTATCTATGATTTTTTTTTACAAGGTATGACAAATGTTGAAAGTATTTTTTAATGAATTAATTTTATTTTTAAATTGACATAAAAATTTATGTCAAGTGTTTTCAACAACCTTGATTAATTATATATGACTATAATCAAGTATGTCTATATTTCACAATTCTTTTTCTTTGCTAGTAAACTTGGATTAGGCACCTAGGGGCCACAAAAAAATGGTGTAAAAACATGAAAACTTGATAATGTTGAGTTCATCAAATCCAAAATAGTTAACAATTTGTGTAAGCTTTTCCAATTTCAAGGGTAGGGGAAAACTACATTGCCCCCCTAAGGACTAAGTATTAAACAACAAATAGAGAAGGGGGTAGAGTTTATTATGCAACTCTAGTTGAATCCCCATTGACTTTCTTACATTTCAAACACTTTTATCATTAGTTTCAAGTGCCTCATATGTAGTTTCCTCACAACAACAAAAAATTATCCACACAAGAATCCAAAGAGAGATTATAATGTAGTACCCTAGAAATAGCTTTAATCCCATGATGGATTTATTATTGACCTTCCTTGATGATGTGTTAATGCTCAAGATAAAAATTGAAAAAAGTCATTTCTTGGTCCATAACTTCATCAATTCCCTTATGCAATAGGTACATCATTGTAACCATGAAAAACATTAAAACACAACCCAACGATTGGCCCACATCAAATACATTCTTCCTTCCAATGAATTGGTCAGGGTCCATCTAGCATTGAATGAAGGCTTCCCCAATATCTACACATGGTGTACCATCCATCTCTTTAGCAAAATCCTAGTCCTTAACACCTAAATATGTAGTTCCAAATTAAAGAGATCTAAAATAAGTATGAAAAGTCACCAACCACCTTAGTTGCATCCATTCTCATATCATTCTCTCACTTGTAAGCTTCAGTAACTAGAGGACAATTCCATGGAAGATCGTCTACACCCACTATAAGTCTTATTGAGTCAAATTTTCAATCTTGTCGTAAAGTCTACCTACCAAGCCAATTAGGCCTGATTTGAGATGAGAAAACTCTTCCCTCCTAAGGGTACTAGTTAGGATAAATAATGGTTATGACTATACACATACAAAGATAATATATATGTGCATGCAAATCACCTTCAACAAATCCTCCACCATTAAATCATAAATTTGTAGGCTGTAGATTTTTCCATTAAGTAATACACATGGAAAATGCATCATTACACTTACTTCCTCCTACCAATCATATGTCTTTAATTATATAAAGTATAAAATATAATCACCCTTATTAGGTTGTTTCTAGCCTTGTATTTATCAAATCAACAATAAGCAAAACTTGTACCTCATTTGGAAACTTGTGACACTATATCTTTGAGTATTTGCCTTATTTGGTGACTAGATTTGTACCTTGATTAGTCACCCAATCAACCATTGAATTCCCTTTCCTTTTTACATGACATTTAAGGAGATATCCTCATACTTTCCCATTAGCTCCAAACAAATGAGACAATCATATCAATTTACAACATTTTTTCTTGATATGGTCAAATACTAATTTGGAGTTCTCTTCCACTTTTATGTAGCTCCAATAATGCATCTATGCTTCCAAGAATCCCCATGATAGGGCTATAACTTTTTCCATGTTTGTAGTGATTGCAAAGTCAAGGGATAGAATTAGCAATGACTGAACCCCCTCCTTTCTAAAGATGCATCCAACTCTAGCTTGAATTGTGTTTCCCTTTGGAGCTCTATCAAAATTTAGGGGTGTCATTTGATACATGTTGTCTTGGTTATCTTATCAAATGATGGCATTCTTTGTAAGCACCTTAATTTTGGACAAGATTTCAACAAATTTATCTATTCTTAGTTGTTAATCTAGTCCTCTTTGCCCAACACTCTCCTAATTCATGTACATTGGCCTCCACCTTATCCAATATGTATGCTATTGGGCCTTCTTTTTCTTCAAAAAATCTCTTGTTCCTTGCTAATTAGAGGTTCCACATTGAGTGAGGAGGAAATATTCCATAGAAAATTGAGGGAAAAATCATTGATTTTGTTATTGAGAGGGTCCCAAACATGGCTAGCAAGGGTTAGGAGGTACTCCATTTTTCAATGGCCCAATTCCATAATTGTGTTGCAAAAAGGCAATATAAAAAAAGGTGGGAATTGGTTTCATAATCCTTTTTGTATATAATACACTGATAAAGTCCCCTCCTTCCTAATATCATTAGTTTGTTGCAATTGAGTGCTTGCCTCATTGTGTGACCCAAAGGAAGGGATTGGCTTTGGGGAGGACATGACTACGTCATATCTTTCCCCAAGGAATGGATTGTTATTTGTGGATCTCTTGAAAATATCAATGTAGGATTCTTGAACATTGACCTCCTTAGTTGAACTATTGCTCCATACAATTTGGTCATTCTTATTTTGAGCAAGGATTGACCACTTCTTGAGGAGAGCCATCAGAAGATTACAATTTGATAAAAGAGCTCTTGTAACGGGGGATGCAAATCAATCTATTACCTAACATCCCCACACAACTATATATATTCCAACACTTAGGTACCATACATTATAGGGAAAGGGCCCTAAGGTCTTCACTATCCATTAAGGTTGTATTTGAGATCCATTTATCTTTGTAGAAATTCACCTTATTTCCTTTTCATATTCTCCATCTTATGTTATTAGACACAAAGGCCCACATTATGAGGGTGTTCCATATACCAAAACCTTGATGGGTGGTAAATTGGAGAAATAAATTTCCTTCTTGGCCCTTGTTCATCCTAACTCTTTCACAACGTTTCCACCAAAAAAATCATGCTTAATGCCTTGTTCATTAGCTTAAAATATCTAAATGCTAGGCCACCTATATTCTTTTCTCTACAAATCAACTCCCATTTGGCCAAGTGTTTTTTTTTCCCCAATCTTGCTCCATAGAAAGTTTCTCAATACATCTACAATTTATTTGACAATCTACTATGAGCTCTAGAAAATCAACTTCATATATATTATAATGGTTGAAAGAGAGGAGTTGTTATGAATAATTTCCTCAAAAGTGATATTTTCTTTCCTTTTCCGTGGGGATAATTTACTTTGTATGTGATCCACCAAATATTTTGATTGAATGGATTCCAAAAATATCATTAAACTTGTACAATCATGAACAAATTAGATAAATATGGATAGAAAATGGGTATAGGGAAAAATGTAGAATGGAGATAAAAGAAACAAAGTAGGAAAAGTATATAGTACTATAGCATGTTGTACCTTCATCCTAGACTACAATGTTGGCGACTTAGTGTGCAAAATTGTGTAAAATAGAAGAGATGAATAAACATGGACATCCTATTTTGTCTAATCTATGTTGTCACTTTCCTACAAGAGAGGAACACTCTAATTTGACCTTGTCATCAAGGAGAGACGATAAGCCACACAAGGGAGGAGATATAATGCATGACATCTCTTTCATTTTTAAAAGGGGGATGAATTGTCACACATGTCTATTCATTTTCTAAGGCTTTGGAAATCTATATATGGAATATGAGCTTGGCACCAAGCAAACCAAAGAGGACTATCATGTCTTGTACCTTTTTCAAGCAAGGGATATTTTTTTATGTTGTACATCCATTTTATGAGTAATACAATTTAGGTAGAAGAACAATCACCTTTATCAACTAGATTATTTACACCACATTGGTATTTTCCCAACTCAAATATTGTGTTATGATGAACACTTTATTCTACTAAGTGGTATAATATAATTTATTTATTAATGATTGTGATCTAGTAATTAGTTAAGTAGCATGGTACAAACCTTGCTTTTGCAATTTATAGAAACAAAAGCCTTAAGAATATTTGGGTCAATTGGTATCATAGCAAAAAAATTGTTGGGGCTTGTAGATAATTTTTTTAATATAATGTGTGTGTATAACAATATTTACAATTAATAACAAACTGTTAGAATCTAATAATTCCATTTGTGAGTTTGAAGAGCACATGAAGGGTGTAGGTTCAAGATTTCTTGCAAGGATATGATATAATGAAAGAGATATTGGTAAAAATGGACAAGGAATACTCCAACTCATCATAGTGAAGGAAGGACCACCATTTGAAGGACTTGATTATGGAAGAATGGAGATTAGAGAAAGCTTAGAAAATATTCACTATGCATAAATAAGGACATCTCATGGGAGGTAAAAACTAATCCAATAGTGTGTTTTTTAAGTGTCAAGATAATTGTAGAATGACTCCAAAGAAAGAGCAAAAATCTAAAGAAGAAGAGGAGAGAAGAACTCCACTTCAAGAGATTAAAGAAGAGAAGAAGAAAAGGGGAGATTGCATTTCATCTACTTCAACACTAGCCAATCCTAATGAGGCAATTAAGCATGTAGTTCATAATTCCATCTTTTGTTTAAATTGTAAAAGGAAAGGGTGTAAATCATAAGATTACAAATTACAAGATCCATGCATATTTTGTGGAAGAAATAACCATTATGGTTTTATGTGCAAGATGAGCATAATTGGTAAGGATTATAAGCCTTACAGTATGGATGGAAAAAGGAGAAACCATTCGTCAAAGTCAAGGAAAAAAGGGAAAAGACACACTCAAGTCCAAGCCAACGATTAGTGTTCTCATTTCAAAATTAGAGGACATTGGGATGACAAGTGTTGGAGGCTTCACCCCGAGCTTCACCCAAAGCATGAAAAAAGCAAGAAAGAGCAACCACTTAGGACAGATAAGAATAAAAAAACACCAAGTGATAAAAAGGAGAAACCTTTTCATGAGTCTACATGAAATATATTAAGGGATAATCTTATCATGCTTGGATAAAACACTTTCTTAATCTACATAAGAGATAGAAAAGGAGTGTTGTGTGTATGGGAATGTGGTAGCATTCTAAATTTCTCTTGTAGATTGGGGTTGTATTAAGTTAACTCCACTTGAATAAAGAAGGAATGAGTTAATCTACCTCAATAATGGGCGAGAGTAAGGACAACAGATAAAAATGTATGTGGTAATGTAAATTTCATCCCTCACATTTCTTGAGAAAAACAATAAAGATAAACATCCATTGTTGTTAGTATCATGCATGGGTAATGCAACTGGTAATGCATGGAACATCATTTCTCTAGCAATAATAAATTTATGTAAAAACAACATGACAACTTGTAATAATTTGTTTTCACATGTTGTAATCCGTTTATGTGAAAAAGAAAACACAATTTTGTTTCATTTGCATGAGCAAGTGATGAAGCATTTGTGGGTAGCATGGTACAACATTATGGTATATTGTATCACATATATTCTTATTGTTTCAGAGTATGTACAACATCAAGTTAATTTGTGTGTTGTGAGTATGTACTCTTCATTAATGTATTAGCAAGTTGGGTAAAATGGGACAACATTATGGTATGCAACACATGTCTAATTGTTGATTGAACACATGTACAAATTTAAGAAGTTTATTTGGGTGTTGTAAGCATGTAGTCTACAAAATTGCATGAAGGACCAACAAGTTGGGTGACATGAGTAGGATCAAAATGGCTCATGAAAGAGGGTTTAGAAAGGTGTGCATCAAAGGGTATGCTCTTAATCAATTGCCTTACTAGCTATGAGAAGCTAAGTTGGACCATTGACCAAGTAGTTAATGATTCTATTCACATGTCTAAATGTTTTGACGAGGTTGTGTTTTACCACGTTCTCTGGGAAGGGAATATCATGGTTGTTGACTCCTTTTCTAATGTAGGGGTTTTGAGTGATGGATTAAAGTACTGGGAAGATTGCACTTTTGTCTTATTGCATGCAAAGAACCTTTTTCCAATGATTACCTTGGTCAAAAAGCGATCTATAGATGATTACTCATTAATGATGCTAATTAATCTAGCATGTTTTGTGGGAATTTTGTAGAATTGGAAGGATTGTAACAATGAGGGGTTGGTGATGAATAGGAAGGATGATACCTCGATGATGAAGGATTGAAAGAAAAATATGGAGGGAAAAATTGAAGCCATGAAAAATGATATACAAACCATCAAGAATAAACTCGAAAGGGTTATCAATGTCAGTCATTGTTCTATCTAGAATAGCATTGAAGGCATTTGTATTTTGTCTAAGAAGTTGAAGACTCTCTGAGAAGATTAGGTCAAGGATGTTGATGGGAAGGAAATGGAGTAGTCTAGCCCCAATGCCCAAACCAAAGGTAGCAAAAAGAACTTTGATAAAAATAGGAATTGATTAGATTTTCTAATCTTGAGAAATTCTATGAACAAGAAATTGAAGTTGTTGAAGCCTTGATGGGCATTTAACTGTGTTGTTGTTCTTCCATGTTTTTTAGTTGTTTTGTTTTTTTTTGTCCTATGGGGATTGTTGTTTTGTTGATGCTCCATTGTGGGGTTTTTGTTTTCTATGGTAGTCATTGTGATAATATTTTGGTCAATTTTTTTGTAAAGGGTTTCAAGGCCCCTTCAAAAATTATTTTTGCTTAATAATAATAATAAAAATATTAGGTGTTGCAAAGACGTGTATATTTCTTGAGAAAGAGCATGAGAAATAATACAAGCATATCTCACTTGTATTTTCTTATTCTGTCACAATGTATTTCATTGTAGCATGTATAAATGATAACATTTGTTCTAAAAAGTTAAAGATTACAAGCTAAATATGAATTTGTGGAATTGCACAAGAGGCGCTATTGGAATTGAAAGGAGTGAAGGGATTGCTATTTGATAACTCCAAGACTTCCTATGAATTTGGTAATGTTAAAGAAGGTTTTTCCACCTTGTACCACTTGTGTGCAATAGGTAGGGATAAATTTGTACATTTCTAAACCACAACATCCATTGTAGTATGCTTTGTGCATCACAAGAGCTATTGAAGTTTCAACACAAGGTTGAACACATAATGATCTCATAAATAGGTAGAATATTATGATATCTTTAATATAAACTTTTGTGGGACTTAAACGTCCTTGAATGATGGATGTATGATCCATATGGATTTCAAAATATAAATTCAACTCATAGTCATGAATAGATCAAAGAAATATGATTAGAAAAATGGATACAAGGATAGTTTTGGAATATAGATATGAAGAAATAGAGTAGGAAAGATAAACTTGAATATAGTGGAGTTGTGTTATCATCCTAGACTACAAGGCGGGTGCATTAGCATCCAATACTATGTAAACAAAAGAGATGTACCAGCATGGTTGTCCTATTTTGTCTTATCGACAATCACTTTCTTAGAGAAGAGGAACATGCTATTTTGTCCTTTCCATTAAAGGGAGATAAAAAATTACATGATGAAGGAGAACAGATGCAATATTTTCCATTTCCAAAAGCAAAATGAAAGATCACTCATATTTCTACATTTTCCAAGGCTTTAGAAATCTATATATATTGAATTTGTGAGCTTGGGTTTAAGCAAGCAAAGAGGAAAATTGTGTATTTTACCTTCTTAAATTAAAGGGGACAATATGTATTGTGCCTTCTTAAAGCAAAGGAAACAATTGTATATTGTAAAGTTCTTGGGACGTTGGTTTCCCTTTCTACTATTGTTCTCTTCAGCCTATGGGCTTGCTCTATAATAGGGTTGGGACTCGTGTTTCCCATTTTATTAAATAAAAAATATTGGAAATGTATTTGATGTTGGTTACCTATTAGAGAATTGCATTTAATTTTGAGGATAAAGGTTTAGTGAGCACATGGATTAATAGACCCATGATTTAGTGTTGAAGGCACATTGGAGGAATGTATTTAATTATTAGATGTCTTGTAAAAAAATCAAATGTAAGGCCACATGAGTCAAATCATCTTTAGTGCTTGGATTGGAGTGATAATTTGGGTTGGAGGTAGTAATGAATACTGGTCCTAAATTCAAACTTGGGTGCCCACCTTGGAGATGTATTTGGGTGCATTGATTAAGTGTAGCTAGAAACCTTAGTAATTTTTTGTACTCTTGTCCTCTCTTGTCTATAAATAGAAGGCTTGGGATGGATGTTAAACATCATCTTTTGGTTTTTCATCATCTTATGCATGCTCATTGTGAGTGGAACTTGATGTATGTCATGCAAATCATGAGGGTAAAGCTTCACACAATAAAATTTAAGCAATATCAATCAACTTTCCAAACTCCAAAACCCTTTCTCAATGAACAACCCACAATTCCTTCAATTTGCCTTGTAGCCATCCAAACAAATAAATTTGAGCATATCTTCCTAAAAACATTTTAAACCCACAAAAGGATTAGTTTTTCAAATATCCATTATGGCCTTCTTTAACATACCTAGTTTGTGCATACACTTCTTTTGGAACATCATCTCCAAAAATTGACTGTCTCACTATCCTAAGGGAAAATTAGCCCTGTTTTCCAAAGCACCTATGAGATATTCAACCACCAAACTCACAAAATCCACTTCAGAGGTCTTGTCACATCACATAATAACCATTCATGCATATTTTACCTCCACCTCTTGTCACAAATTTGTTGCTCCACCATTTCTCAGTCCTTCCTATGCGAACCCCTATCCAAATACCTGCAAAACACAATAAAGAAACACATTAGAAGATCATATGCAAGTAAGAACAAGGATTCCCCATAAAATCCATTAGCAAAGCTCCAAATAGGAAATAAAACAAGAATAAAATGAAAGAACAAGAAAGTAAGCTAAATCCTATTGAAAGCAATGCAAACTCTTGATCCCATGGGGGAATTGGTGCCAATTTGATGTGAAAATTGGCCCTTTCCCAACTCCAATGATGTGATGATGAATTGATGATGAAATTTGATCCACTTTGATGAAGAGTGATGAGTGCTCCAAGATAAAAATTTGCATAACCTAGCTATAAACTCAATGATATGGATGAATATTGCTAAAGATTTGAGTATAGTAAGTTTACTCAAGTTGTGGATGATAGAAATGAAGGATGAGCTCTTTATTTATAGAAAGAAAGAGTTGAAGATTCAAAGATAGGATGAATGTGGGATAAAAGATAAACTAATGGCATGATGCCACTTGCCAACATGTGAGAGGATGAAGGTTGAGCACATTTTGATCAATGTGCAAGGTTGAAATTTGAATTTGAAGAAGTGACATGTTTAGGGGGGATGAAAGAAGAGATTTAAATGCCACTTGGCTCAAGGAAAGGACATGTAAGAGGCATTGAATGCCTTGTTGGAAGGGACAAGTCCTTTTGGAGGGACTTTTTGAATTTGAAGAATATTCCATCCTTTGATGCCTTTTTGAATGAAATAGAAGAATTTAATAAATCAAATAAATTGATTTATTGTGCAAGTGGGAAAAGCTAGAGGATGTGGCAAGCAATTAGATTAAACTAACCAGGTTTTGATCAATTTAAGAGGAGATTAGGTGATTTGACTAATTGATTTAGATTTGTGGGTTGAAATAAATAAAAAAGAGATGAAAATGATTATGACCTAGTTAAATAAATATTTTGATTTATTTAACCAAAGGGGGTGATGTTTGATTAAATTAGATAAATGTTTGATTTATTTAATTTAATAGAGGAACTATAGAGATTTAATTAAATAAAATGAATTATTTAATTAAAACAAAGATTTAGGAATTAATTAAATAAAATGGTTTATTTAATTAACAAGAGATAATGACTTAACAAGATAAAATTGATTTATTTACTTAAGAGAGGGAAATTGATGAATTTAATCAAATAAGGGTATTCGATTAAATGGTTAGACAGATGGATGATTTTAGGATGAAATGGTGTTAGTAGATCAAGATCGGATGTGTGATATCAATCAATACATTTTACGTGTCTACACTTCCTAGTCCTCTTTAAGCTTGTTCATACAAGGGTTTATTGAAACTACCCACTCCAAGGGTCTAGACTCCAAGAAAACACCTTATAAATATCAAATATGACCTGCACATGCTCACCAAACCATCACAAATCCATTTCCCTAAGTCTTTCATCAAACTCTAACACCCATGCTTCATATTTGCTCAAAATATTTTGTTCCTGCCACTTTGTAGAATCAAATTACACCTAAAAATAGTCCATTTTACCAATTTTGAAGAGTTTCTATTGGTGGGATGAAAAGTTATGCATTTTTTCAACTCACTACTTGCGCTAGTTGGGGTTTTCAACAGTTTTCACTAAAAACACCATAACTTGCTCAATTGTTCATGAAATCATGTGAGAAAAAAACCAAAATGCTCTAGAAAAATAATACTATGAATGAAATCACTATAATCATGTCATAAATGCCATATAGGTTGTACAATTCACTGCAACAACAAAGTATTGTTCATATTTTTACAAAATTAGTGAACTTCATTGCTTCAAATTATCACCAAACGACCTCCAACCCCTGGATCGATCTTACACAAGCATATTTTAAGCATAACATCACATTTACCAACCAACTAACCAAATTCTACATGACTTTTCAATAAATGACTCTTCAACTTACTAATTTTGCACTTTTCTTGTAATTTTGCAACTTTTGCATATTGACAACTTTTACAAGGTTTTGCAATATTTGCAAGAATAACCCCAAATGACAGTTCATCACAAATGGTCTATTATGACCTTATTAGATGCCCAATGACTCAAAACACCTAAAATCAACCTAAGACCAAACTTAAGACCTTATTCACAAAACTAACATGGTGCCCCTACACCAATATGTAATTAGAGGCTTGAGGTGCTTTTTTAGGAGACCCTAAGGAGTATGAAGTGGGGCAAGGAGATCTAATTTGTACTTGGATTAATTTCATGAGAAATACAATAATGGTTGTTCACTCTACTTAAGAAATCCATAGTTTTTCATGGTTTCCTTCTTGATTGAGAGTGTTGATATCTAATAGTATATTGGTTTTGATGCTTTAGAAGTTGAGTTTTGTCCTAAAAGGGTTTTTCCAATATTTTTATCATGCAACTATTCTATTGTTTCTTTCATTCTTTTTATTCCTTTAGTGTTATTACTATGCTAAAATGTAGTTGGAATATGAATGGATCAAATAACTTGTGGCATCTCTTCTAATAATATTAAGTAGAAAATTGTTTCATATTTTCTTTTAATGTCTCTAGACATTGTTCAGGATCTTGATACACAAGGGGATTTTCTCTTGGTCAAACCCTTGTAACCAAGTCAATGGTATAGAACAAAAATTGAAGGTAACATAACATGATAAAAATGCCTAAAGTGTTGATGTAATGTTGAATTCATACTCTTTTAATGATGCAATGAGTAATCTCTCTCTCTCTCTCTCTCTCTCTCTCTCTCTCTCTCTCTCTCTTTGTCTTTAAATACAACATCCTAGCACATAAGTTAAAAAAAATTGCACTCAAGTTGGTTCAATAAGTATTTTGAGGGAGCCAATGAGGGTTAAAATTTGAATTTGAATTTTGAAAGGTTTGTGGATAATTTTCACAAATTGCTAAAGCCAACCAACTTAACTTCCATGCCTTCAAATTAGATCGAGGTACATAAATGGATCAATTGGAAACTAGGACCATTCCTTGGATATGTATGTAAATGTAATCGAGTAAGGATTGGGTTATTAGTCAATTTTTGTGTCAAAATCTGCTACTTGTACAACTAGTCATCACATTAGGAACAATCTAATCAAAATGATCAAAATGAATGGGAAAAGTGCACAATACACAATTTTCACTATTAAACTACCTTATTTTTCAACTTTCACCATTAAATATTTTGCTTCCACCCAACAAGAAAAGTTTGGGATCACATTATAATACACCCATAATTTTTTCTTTCTAATCTTTCTCGGCATTTTAAAAGATATTAACAAAAGTAGCTTTAGTTTTTCAATATTGAATTTTTGTATGGTTTGCATATTTTCATTTTCTCATTAAGAAAGAAATGTGTAATACATAAAGAATGTATGAGTATGAGGATCAATAATGGATATGTAAACCACTTGTTTTTAATGATATTTTCAATTAACTAATGGACATTTTCAATTTTGGTGCTTAAAATCTCACTTTTTCTGGCTTGGTTTTAAAATGAACAATTTTTTTGAACATGCCATATTTTATTTGGTTTAAAATTAATAAATAACATGCACACTTTATTTGGTACAATTAAAAGGAACCAATGATTATTGTATATGGTGCACTTGCACATGTTAGTCTTGTATCGAAAGTATTGTTTTTCTAAAGTATACTCTCCCCTTGTGCACCTAGTGCGATCCTAGGTGACGAGAAATTACAAACATATAAACTTTCCACTCTTTTCTTAAAAGTAGGAGGCCTGCCTTGAGACACATCCTAATAGAGAACTCAAGGGTTTGACCTCAAGCAACATTTTTGGGCATGCTATGTAAATTGGCTAAGAGCGAAAGCTTTAGATCGATCCATGCATGTAGTGCTCCAAAATTTCACTAGGGGTGTCTAGTTTTATGGGCCTTGAAGAGACATCTGAGAGGTCGATGTTGTTCACCAATATTCTACCCACTAAAAACATTTTGTTTTATAGGCCATTAAAGTCCTTCAAACGTAACTTATAAAGTGGTGTAAGGGATGTGGATCATACCTTGAAGCTACTAACCATGTACTTTCTTAGGTTGAGATAGA
Organism: Sequoia sempervirens; assembly: GCA_007258455.2. Lineage (NCBI taxonomy): Eukaryota > Viridiplantae > Streptophyta > Pinopsida > Cupressales > Cupressaceae > Sequoia > Sequoia sempervirens. Next base: position 8,173 of record VDFB02187622.1, on the reverse strand, counting down.
TCTTCTTGAGTTACTAGCAATAGTTCTTAAGAAGCGAACGAAGGTATGCTTGTGGCTCTGTTGATCACCCTGTGTCATTGGAAGTCTACTATTTTCCTCTGTAAGTGAATTTGTTTTTACAATTGACCCAATTATTTAAATACCCAATCTTTCTAAGTATTTACCCCTTAAATAGGAGGTGGTCCCATCTATAATTACACACCCATTCTACTACTACATTAGGTTGTGCATGTTTGAGTCTTGTTATTACCAAAGTGTAAACATTCTTATCATTTGACACAAAACTATCACAAAATAAAACTAATAACTTATGAAACATCTATTTTCTATGTTTTCTCTAACTGAAGTACATCTAAAACTCAAATAACTAGATGAGATTAGGGTTCCTAGAGGTCAATTTTTTCACTAAACATGTGCATTGCATCTAACAGCCTATGTTTCGCAATTATGTATCTGCACCATAGAAATAGTGTGATGCATCCGTTGGTGATTGTGACACATCCGTCTGGTAAAACACTGCATCTCTCTATCAATCAAAATCCTACCTTAGTGAACAAAATTGAACCACATCTGTATGTAACACATTTGAATGGTTCTACAATGCATTTGTTTCCAATTACACCGCAGTCACAATCTTGTGCACTGCATCTGTGGTTTTATCTATCTTATTTGTCTAACAGGTAAAATAGATTTTATTTACAAAGATTTCTTAAAACTAATCTTTTTACACAAAAATCCTAATTTTGAACAATCACCTCTTCCTGCATTCTCTATAAATTTTTAGCTTTCCTAGGTTAAAATTTCATCATTTTAGCATCATATCATAGATTCCTTAAACCATATTGTCTTGAAAATCTTGAAAATTGAATACCAAAAACAATTTTAGAAGTCAAAGTCTAGAGTTATCATTTGGAGAATCTCAAAACCTCATCTTTTACAATCTACCCCATCAACAAAATTTGAAACCCAACTCATTAGTCTAGTTGTGGAGTCACTTTTTTATCAAAACCATCACCATCACTTAGAGGTTTAGGGTTTTACACGTGGTTATGTTAGTCCCAAAATTGAAAATATTTTCACGGTTATCATCTTTTAGGATCTAGAGTCAAGGTAACAAAGGTCTTTGCATTTAGCAAAAATATTGTCACAAAAAAATTGAAAAATCATAGTTTTCATTTTAGTCTTGTACCTTCAAAATTTCCCAAAATTAAAAAAATACCAAAAACATAAAGTAGATTCATCTTAGTTGCATTCATACCAAAACTTCACAAAAAATCAAAAATATAGAAAAGAAAAAGTTCAAACACCTTCACTTTTATTGTTGTCACACGATCACAAATCAAAAGAAAAGATATGGACTCATCATCTAATCCAATGTACAACCCAACTAGTGAAACGAACTTTGGTGAAAATCCTAGTAGTCATACAAACTCACAAAATTATACTCTTCCCCCTTTTGAGGATTACACTTTGAAAGAGGTAAACCAAGGTCTCACACTTGAGGAAATAAAAAATGCATCTCAAGATCCAAGGATCTTGAGAATCATTAATGAAATTATGTCAGCAAACCCCAAATGGTATCTCATGCAATTAGCACAACATGGAAATAAGCTATTGTCTAACTTTGACATAAACCCCATCATAGGGGAGAGTCTTAACATTATGACACTAGGATTTGGTGCCACGAATAGACCTCCACCATCACTAACACCTACTACATCACAACGCACATCATAGTTGAACACAGACATGCCACCTTCCCAAACATATCATTACACATCAACTGTGAATATTACACCACCACCTACACTCACTAAACCCATGGAAAATCCATTTTCCTCCACATCTAAAACTACAACACCAACTCACACTACAGCTACAACCCAAACTTCTACCCATTGAAATACATCAAGTAATATATGAAAGACCAACCATTTCTATCTAGGACCAAAAGTGGGTACCACATCCACTTCACAAAACATAAATACACCTCCAACAAGGACTTGATCCTTTTTCAGAATAGGTCCTAACATCACTCCACCCCAATAGCAACCTAACAATCATGGTTCATCGTCATCATTTGGGTTTTCTCAACCCCCACCTCCACAACAACCTAAAAATTTGAGTTCATCATCATCATCATTTGGGTTTTCTCAACTCCCACCTCTACAACAACCTAACAATCTGGGTTCATCATCTTCATTTGGGTTTAATCAACCCTCACCTCCACAGCAACCAAAAATCATGGTTCTACATATACATTTGGGTTTAATAAACCCCCACCTCCACCACAACCAAACGATCCTAGTTCACACTCCACATTTGGGTTTTCACAAACCCCTTCCAGCAACCAAACTATCATGGTTCTACATACACAACTAGGTTTTCTCAACCCCCTCCATAGTGACCAAACAATCTTGGTACATCATTTACAGTTGGTGTTAATGTTCCACCACCACCATCATCATTAACTGAAAACCGCACATACACCTCACAATATCACCACCATATTCCACCCATGCATCAACATCAAAATATGCATGGATTCAATCCACAACACAACATAAACCCATTCAGAACCCCTCAAAAGGCATCTCACAATACATTGAACCCACCTCGATTCCAGTGGTACCATCACCTATGGACCTAATGGCTCAGCAGTTACAAACGTTGCAACATCAAATGACAAACATGCATGTAACTAGGAGTCGAAAAACCTACTCAGTGGAGGACCTATGTCCTTACATTTTTTATAGGAGCATCCACATGCTCCCCTTTCCTTTGAACTTTATTATTCCAAAATTTAATAAATACAAGGTAAACATTGAACACATACGAGAGTTCCATACAACATCCTTAGACATGGCACATGAGCACACATACCTCATGAGAATTTTTCTATGGAGTCTAGGAGGACAAGCCCTCAAATGGTTTGCACACTTACCTTCAGGTATACAAACTCAGAATGAACTAATGGACAAGTCCATCTCACACTTTTCATATAACATATCAACTGATACCAACATTACCCATCTATGTGCTAAGAAACAAGAAGATGGTGAGACCTTCTTGTCCTTCTTACAAAGATGGCAAAGCTTAGCTAATAAGTGTTCTTACCATATAACAGAAAAGAAATTGGTCAAAATCTTTGTGGAGAACCTCAACAAGGAGGTAATGTTCCACTTATAAATCCATTGTTCTAACATGTTTAAGGATGTGATAGAAAAGGGTTTGTCCATCGAGAAATCACTCATCGCCAAAGGGCTTGTGAATTTTTTTAAGGAGAATAACAAATATTCTTCTCATAGTTCAAAACCAAATGAGAAAAGAATTTGGTCATGGAACAAAATCATGATAAATGACAATGTTGTAGATGTAAAGGTCATAAATAAATCTCATCCTATGTTAAATATGAAAGGACCCATAGCGATGAACACCAATAAAACTCCACAAAAGCAGCAAAAAACTGCTAATGTGGTTCAAAATAACACACCATGTGGTCCTCCTAGGGCCCCCCCAATCGAGATGAAAGTACACTCCCCTAGGGGAACTAATTGAGCTCCAAAATAGTGTCATCCAACTACCTGAGATTAGATATTATGAGCCAAGCCCATTCAAACCAACCTAGGGAAACGATAACAATTTATGTGAAAATCACAGAACCAAAGGACATAAAACATCCACCTACTTCGAATTAAAGAACATCATACAAGATCACATAGAGTAGGATGATATCCAAATAGATAGTCAACCAGAAACCTCTAACAAAGATCACATGATCTTCAAGGACCCTTTATAAAACCATGGGAAGGAAAAAGCCTCAAATTTCAGAATAGGTGGAAAAGTTGATGCCAATTATACTAGTGTCACCTATGAATACATAGTAAACCATATCCAATCATCATCAGACCATAATGCATCCATTGACACCATCAAAAATAAAGATCTTGAATGTGTGGTTCCCACTAGGCGATCAAAGGTGATTGCAAGGAGCCACTTCTAAACCTCAATCGACACATGAATATAACTTGCTTGATCATCTAGGAAAGACCCCATCTAAATCTCAATTCTTGAGTTGCTACACACCTCTCTTGAGCACAAGGAATTGTAGGATTTATCCATCCCCACAGACTTAAATGTGAATCAATTTCAAGCCATGGTAGGGTTCTTAGCTACCAAACATCATATAACATTTACTGAACATGACTATACTTCATAGAAACCCAATCACAATTGTAAGAGAGGGGGACCACCACGTGCAAGGCCCCAGGTCACGGAGGGCCAAGATGCAGAAGGCAGCCCTAATTTACCTCAGCTTAACAAGGTGTTAGGATATGTGGGATGAGAATGATGAGGACTATAAGGTCCTTCAATCACTCTACAGACTTGAAATGGAAAATGGGGCTAGGCGAGCCAATTTTCAAGTTCAACACTACACCTCACGAAGCTCTCTGCCTGAGGATGAAAGCACGGTCCTTGGATGATAGCGTGGTGCGCTGGCGTCCATACAGCCAGACAACTACAGAGACAAGGTCAAACCTAAGAAAACAAGTTAATGGCCCAACTAACTATACTAAGGTGCCAAAATAATGTGATTAAGTAAACAAAATACTCTCTAATGTGATCAAGCAAAAATGCAAGAGTTAAGGTGGCAAGAAGGATCTCACAAAGAAACTCGTACACCAACTAGCTCCTTGAAAGCACATTCACCTACACACAAAGAGGAGGAAAATCTTAGGTGGATGTATAGGGGCCTACCTCAGTCAAACCCCCATTTAGGTGTTTCCACCTTCACGGATAGCCAAGAAAGTGAGTATGATAAAGAAAATACTATAATAGAGAACACAAAAAACACTACAAAATAGTAAGTGTGCTTACTCAACCAAGTGATAGAGGAGAGGAAAGGGAAGCTTACCACCTCCACCAAGAGAACTCAAGGCTTCTTGGGGGAGAAAATGAGAGTACTTGAGCCTCTGTTGCAATGGTGTTGTCCCTAACTTTCTCTATCAAAGTGATGGAGTGAAGTTATTGCTACAATGAAGTTCTTGAAGTGCTTGGAGTGAGTGCAAGAGTATGAAAGTGAGCTTGTGAATGAAGTGAATAATTTCAACTAAATTCTTAGAGGATGAAATGCTTGTTGAAGGAGTGAATTTGAAGGAGAGAGTGAAGAAAATAGCCATATTCGGGTTGGTCGGCTGAAGAGGGCGTTACAATTTGACTCCCAATGAGAAGTGTAATGTCTCTACAGGTTCAGTCACAGGAATCTACTAGGGACGTAAGCACACCGTGTAGGCATCCCCAATAGAAAATCCCCCATCGATGCTCAAAATAGGTGCCAAGTGGGATGCAAGCAGTAGCCTTAGGTGTAATTAAGCTTTTGAACTTGGTTTTCTAAAGTGGAGAAGGGAAAAAGTGGAATTTGCATTAGGGGTGAAAATTCACTCTTATACATTTTGTCCCCACTTTAGCAAGCATGAGTATTGATGAGTGCTCAGTAAAGTAGATCAAGGAAGGAGTAAGGTAAGAAATGTATACCTGAACTGTCGAGGAAGCATACCACGATCTAGTGAACCTGAAGGTGCAAGGCAAGTGAAGGACTTCATAGCTTCTCGAGATTATGAAGTTGAAGAAAAAAAATGTATTACAGGCCCACATACCTGCATGGAGGCAACCCCCAAGATCTCTCACATGAAGGAAGCCCCATGAAGTAAGTGCCTTACAAGCCTGCAAACCTGTAAGGAAGGTTTCCCCAAAGAACTCTAGCATGGAGGAAACCCAAAGGAAGCACCCTACAGGCTCTCAAACCTACAGGGAGGTATCCCCCAAGATCTCTCACATGGAGGAAACCTGAGAAAGCAGAATCCGCAGAGTCAGGAAGTGGACAAGTAGGTGAGTAAGTGATAGTCACGCAAAACATTGATAATTTGGAAGACTTTCAAAGGGTTCCCTCAGGAACCTTTCGAAAGAAAAGGGGTCCACTCAAGGGATGCGTTGTTTGAAAAGCAAGGTCTAGTCAAGCTTCCCCCAAGCTAGAGGAAAATAAATTTGTTTGAGATAAATGCTTTCAAAGGGGATCCCTCGGGAACCCTTCAAAAGAAAAGGGGTCCACTCAAGGGATGCATAGTTCAAAAATAGATGTTTTCTTTCTTAGATTGATCCATCATCAAGGGATCCTTTTGAAAGATGTTCACTTCATCAAGGAATTTGAAAGGAAGAATATGCTCCCACATGAGGGGAAGGTCAAAGTTGTTCCCACTTCAAAGGAAGGTTTCCAAGTCCTTTCTCTACAAATCCGTGATGATGGAAACATGTTCCGTTAGGGTTCAAAGTTGAGAATACGATTATGAAGAAAAGTTTGTGAATATTTTTGAGAAAAGATTGATTGGAAATAAATGTGTTTTCTAAAAATTGAAACGTTGAAGAAAAGCGTTGTCACACATGAGAGGGACAACTCAAGCAAAGAAAAGAGAAGGATAAAGAGAAAGAAAAAGAGAGAAGACAACATGAACAAAGGGCATAGGGGGATCTGGTTTAGCGAGGTCAGATTTTTCCATGCTTATATAAATAATAGGTAATCATGGTGCAAGGTGAAATATCTTCAATCCCCAACCAGATTAGGAAGAATGCACGAAAAATAAAGTAAAAACAAAAAATTGGGTCAACATGGAAGGGAATCCTAAATGCCCCCAACGCTTTGCATCATCCCCAATTTTTCAAAAATCAAGCACAAACATGGAAGAATGATGATACAAATAGAAGAAGGTTTATGACACAAAAAACCATTCCTGTATCCAAGCACCAACAGGGGTGACAAGGGTCATCCAGGCACACATAGCACAATCACGGGGAAAAACATCACAAAACACACACACACACAAAAGATCAAGAAGAGGTCTCCTCCTAACACTGATCGACCAAGAGGTCATCCACTTCCCACTCTAGGTCATTGTAGAGGGAAGGAGGATGAGCTTGCAATGGTGGGATGTTAAGAGGAGGAGCATTCGGCCCTCTCGCAACAAGGGCCAAGGAAGAAGGCCCTACAAGGTCTTCTTCACCAAGGTCTTGTGGAGCTAGGGTCAACAATTTTAAGAAGATCGCTGACAAGACCAGAACCTTATCCACAGAGTTAAACATGCACCCTACAAGAGTGTTGTGTCTAACTTCAGTGGACGGGGTGGGCTGTAGCTAAGATTCACCATTGAGCTCGCCGAATGACTCGAGAGTGGTGACAAATTCAGGGGAAGTCAGGACTGGTTTTGTCACCAAGATAGAAGAAGTCAACACAAGGCCACCTTACAAAGAAGGTGGGCTCATCTTACATCCTTCGTGACTAGGACCACACTCCTTTTCCTTCATTGGAGGAGATGAACTCCCCACAAACGAGGCTAAAGGTGCGGAGGAAGAGGAGGAAAGAAATGTAATGGATACAACTAAGGTATTGATCATATCCATGGGTTTTGGGAAAGGTTGGATATTCGAAAAGAACATCAGCAAAGGCAGCTCCACCAAAGGAGTGATGAACACCTGTACCCCTTAGGGTTAGGCACATTCATACTCGTAGCATAAGCCAGAAGCAGTACTGGACTAGAATGAAGAGAAGCAGAAAGAAGGGGAAAGGAAGATGTTGCAGGAGGCCCTAAAGTAGGGGCGGTCATTTCTTCCTCCTTCCTTTGTGAAGCGGCTTGCTCAGCCAAGAGAGCCTTTTGCTGATGCTTGTGCTCGCATGCAAGGAGGTTTCTACGACTCTTTGAGCTGGAAGTCGGAAGCTGTGAAGGAACAAAAGGATCTTGCTCAACCATGGGGACATCCACTACAATCATTTCTGGCAGAGGAATGGATTCCTAAACAAGAGCAAGAGGAATAGGTTGAGAAGTAGTAGGGGAAGTTAGCTCAAGAGCCTCGATAGCAGGCCTCTTCCAGTTTACTACTTTGGGGGCAAGAACAGTAGGAGGCCACGAAGGTCGAGACAAATAGTACTCTCCTCAGAAGACCTTCTTCCTGTTATACCAAATAGGTCTAGGCTTCGTCGATAGGACAGGAAGTTTGAATGCAGGATGATTAGGCTTTTGCCAAGCGGGAACCATAAGATTCTCCTACAAATGAGTAGAATCTGATGGTACTAGAGCAAAGCGAGAAGAAGCGTCAAACTGACCAACGGAAGAGGAAGAAGGAG
>VDFB02187620.1:0-34825 GCA_007258455.2 Sequoia sempervirens | reverse complement strand
CATTGAGATAGCTTCATTCTATTCCATACCACTAGCGGCTTGTTGATGATAAGTCTGCCTTGCGTGGTCAACTGGACATTATCTTGTGCTTGACTTCGGTTATGGCTTACATACTTATATGCGTTGTTCTGATGGTGTACGTATGTTAAACTGTAACTTGAATACCTTTCGCTATCCCTTTGAAGATTGCACCGATTTTGCTGAGGCTGTCCGACGGAGGCTAGGTGAAATCTGGTTGAAGTCTATTGAGACGAAGCCCCACATACCTTGCATTTAGAATAGAGTACAAATTTCTTAGGCCCTTTCCCTTTTACTTTCGGCATACTTCTTGTTAGTTTTAGAAAAGAATACACATTGCCAAATCATACACGTAAGAATCCCCTTCAATTTACATATCAACTGCTAACTGTGAGAAGTCTGAACAACTACGTAAGTCCCCTTGACATACCGGCAATATCACATCAAGCCAAACTGAGCCTATTCGCACTAAAGGAACCTTGGAGTTGAACGCACGAACTTTCTGGCAATCTTAGCGTGCGGAATACTTTGATCAAGAGAGAATAGAGCGTCCGTTGGGCGACTTTGTTCTGTGTTGGTGCGGTCCCAAAAACCACGTCAACAAAACCTAACACCTGTAACTTGGTTGCTAGGGAGTTTTAATTTGGATGTTTCCATGCTTTTCTCACACTCTCGGCCACGTAGGAATCCTCTACTCTTTCCTCAACTTCAACATTCCACACACTTGTTTCACCTTCAACTTTTCTTTTATACACTTGGCTTGGCTTCTCCTTCGATTGACTACCTTTTGATGCCTTGAAGGTTACTTTTGTACGATTTTGTGAATGAATCTAACTCAGTCTCCCAACTTGCCTTGTTTAGAGAAGGTTGTCTTGATTTTTCTACCTTTTTTGAAAGATCAACCCATGCTTCGTTAGGTAGTGGTAAGTGCTTGGCTATCTCCTTCCACTCTCCCTTCGTATATTGTCTTGTAGTGGAAATGTTTTTGTTTCTTCGACTGTGGCTCTGACTTCAACTCACACTCTAACTTTGTCTTTCTCAGGATGGGCTTTGACTTTGAACTTGTATTGTTGGGGTTTCTTAGGCTATTTCTCGTATTCTTCTTCTTCATTATCTTTGCTCTATGATCCTTAAATATTGTGATGTCCCACACATGATCTTTTTTTTTGGGTTTGGTGAAACAATCGAATAGGACAACAAATATTACATACCATAACACTCATATTTCAACTTAGAATTGATACCCACAATCTGATATTGCATTATAGAGTTGGTAGAATGCTAAATACATTGAAATAAGATAATATCTCAAATACCTAGTTGAGCTAAACACTCAATGATCATGTTTTTGACATACCCATAAGCTGTATTGAGTTTGTAGGTCTGATACAAAGCTTGTATAACATATGGCAAGATTTACCAATACCCAGTATGGTGAACATCATTTATAACAATATTACAAGATACCCATATGAGTAAATCACATCGAAAGGGAAAACAACACACCCATTTGCTGATATCACACAGGTCTGAAAATTGATCACAACAGCAAACTAAAGCTCCAAAAATGTGCCAACAAACCCTCCAAACCCTAGTTGTTCCACTCCAAAGTATCAATCTTCAATAGTCCAATATTAAATGCCTCCAAATACACTCAAGGGAATCTAACAACCTAGGCGTTTGACCTCCAAAAGCTCCACGTCCTGCTGTACCGGAATGTATGGCCTGCAAAGTGGGAAACCACTTCAAACACTCCCAATTTCTGCATTTAACTCTTCAAAATATGCTCATGTATCTTTGTGGAATTATCATTCAAATAAACTCGATATTTGCCTTGGAAAATCTCTCCGCGACAATCCTGCAACTATGCCAATAAGCTCAAGCGCAATCCCTACAATGAGACTACCAACAACATTCAACTCTGTGTGAAATCTGTATGATTCCACCAGTAATTCCTTTCTTGCACAAACTATAACTCTAGATGAGTCACACTGTAATAACTAGATGGATCTTTCACTATCGTAGCTATTCTTCTCCAACAGGCTTTTCGTCCTCAAGAAGGCTGAGATGAACCGAGTTCAATCTCCTAAAACCAGGAGGGTTTCATTAGAGGAAAATATAATAATCTCCATGATCCAAATGAGCCCCTCAAATGTTTTTTTATACTTATTCCGTTAAACTCTCCAAAAGCTTATATTTTTAAAATTCACTTTTTAATTAAAACTCCATTTTAGCTCCGAAAAGGACCTTTTAATTAAAATAATCATAATTTGACAGGCAAGGTCCCTGTTTTATGCATCCATGATTTAAAATATTTCATCTCGGTTCTGATGAGCTATAACTCTAAGGTGCTTTTAAAATATTTTAAATAATATTTAGTGACCTTAGTAAAATAATTAAAATAAAGCCTTTAGCACACCCATTTTGAGGAAATTGTTGGAATGCATCGGAAACGAAAATTGACTGCATTGGAGTGATCTTCATGAAGAATAATGATAAACAAAACCAATTAGGCAACTTACTAGAAATAGAGTCCCTCTCCAAGATTCTTGGAGAGCACACCAAAAGTCAAAAATCACCCTGAAAAGTGGCATATGAGTCCTCCAAACCACTTGAGCTCATTGGAATCTTCAAGTAACTCCTCTGATAACCTCGACACACATCCACAAGGTTAGTGCCAACTATACTACAAGGGAACTTGAAAATGGGGACATTATAGTCAAAGGTCCAACCACTACACCAAAAGATCGGCATAGTAGTGAGGGTGGCTACCCAGGTTGTTAAGGGTGAGGTTTGCGTCCCACCAGCCTCAGAGGTGAAAGCATAGAAGCCACGAGCATAGTGGACATGTGGTTGTGAAGCCCCACCATTTGGTTATTAGGTACATGCCAACCAACAGGACAGGTTAGGACATCCATCGGGGTTTAGCCCTTCATGCACGAGACAATACAACCCACCATGCTCCACAGGGCTTGACCTCAAGACCTTGGCTTTGATATCGCAAAGGCCCAACCACTACACCAAAAGACTGGTCTAGTAGTGAGGGCGGTTACCCAAGGTGTTTAGGATGAGGTTTGTGTTCCACTAGCCTCAGAGGTGAAAGCATAGAAGCCAAAAGCATAGTGGACATATGGCCGTGGAGCCCCACCATCTGGTTATTAGGTACGTGCCTGCCAGCATGACGGGTTAGGACATCCGTTGAGGTTTAGCCCTTCACGCATGGGATATTACAAATATCACTTGATTTCTTGGTCTTGACCACCCGCCTTTATTGGGGTTTAGGGCATGAATCTTTCAAATCTGACCCAATTTATTTTAAGACGACGACGACGCCAATGTTTACTCTCCTATTTGATAAAATGAATACTTGAACTAATGAACATAATTAATAATGCATACTAGATAAAGGAGTAAAAGTATAGCTTTATTTGCACATGAAGATATTGTAGAAGTAGACCCAAAACGATCAACCAAGGATCAAAGTTGATTCAACTAGACCATATTGCTTTTATTGATGATACAAAATCTTTTAAAAGGACTTGACAATTGCCAAGAGGAACACAACTTTTGACTAATTAACTCTTATAACCACCCAAAGTCAACAGACAATTAATACATAGTTGGATAAACCATATTATTAAAACATAATTATAGACACTGTACACTAAATACAACATAAATTGACAAGTTAACAGTAGAACATTAGATTATCATCTTGTATTTAATTAGACATTATCACAACTACATACAATCTACAGGTAATGCAAGCTTCAATGGAAGATTTTAAAATTACAAAAGGAATTAGGAAATACTCAGAGAGTGGCAAAACTGCATAACATTTCATAAAGAGAAAATGTGAATCCAAGTCACTTTACAATTTTCAAATAATTAATGACCTAAATAGATGTTCAAGCATGCTAGAATTAAAGCAATTTTAGAAAAAAATCACTATGCAAAAGGAAGCCATGAAGGAAACTAAGCAACAACAGTTCTTTACTGTCAGTCCTACAATTATCAACAATTTCCAGTCCCCCAAAAATGGTCTCAAATGGCCCTTTTATAGACACAAGGCACCCAAAATTAGTTAGAGATCAATGGCTAGTAATCATCCTTCACCAATGGTTGAGATTTACAATTACAAAATATTCCCTTTGAAAGCATGTTCTTTAACAATAGCATATTCCAGCCATATTTCATTGATGCATTTATTGTAGTGGCAGTTACATTATCTTCTTGTAGGGATTCTTCAGTTCTTTGAATTATTGGATTCTCTCTTTCTTGTTCTGGATTGGGTTGGTTTTGATCAATTATATTCCCCTTATCCCTTTTTACAAGTGCAAGTGCTATAATATCTCGATCTGACACATTTATTTGGATTTCCTCCTTCATAGGGTTAGGTCCTGTTGTGACCTAATCACATATCGCCCCATTGCCAATAGGGACCTCCTCTTTAGTCTTGTCTGGTGTCTTAGTGTTAGAGTCGGTTCTGGCGTTAGCTTCAGTTTCTTTGAGTCTCTTTCGAAGCAGAGATGGGTTGACACGTTCAAGGTCTGAGTTTGAGTTAAAACGTGTCAAGATTTGAGATGGATGAGTAGGTCAGGTCAGTGCTCGGAGGGTAAAATGAAGTTTCTGACGCCATAGGAGTGTTCAGAAGGGCTGTTGTAGTAAAAATGACTGTTCAATAGGCGAATTCGAACAACCTTGCTTTTTTGCTTTTTTGAAAGTTCTATTTTTGGCATTTTGAGACCAATCGGGGATTTACTATTTTTAGAAATTTTGCTTTTTGCTTTTTTCTATTTTTAGTAATTTCTATTTTTAGAAAGTGCCAGGGTTAGGGTTTCAAGATATCAAAGCAAAAAACCTATAAAGTCCGCCCCAAACTAAAGAAATACTCTTCAAGTCATGAATTTTGCCCATGATGGAAAATCCAATTAAAACCTCAAGAATTCCTTCTTGAAGTTTTCAAAATAAAAAATACCCCCTTAAGGTAAGAAATCTGCTTGCAATGATGAAAATTCTAGTTGGGGGGTGTATTTCCCAAGAAGAAACCCACAAAATTGACTAAGGCATGAAGTGCTTGGAGAAGGAAGGAAAATCCAGTTCCAAAGTCAAAAATTCCACATAAGGGTCGATTTTCCTAAGCAAGGTAAAATAAAAATAACTTAAGTTTTTTTTTATTATTTGAAAACTTCACAAGCAAGTAGAAAGGGCGTCCATGGAAAAATAAAAAAAGAGGATAAGTTTTCTTTATGTTTTTTTTGATAAAGCAACCAATCATGAGGGAGGTCGAATTTTGTGAAAAAGGAAAGGTTTTGGTTATAAAAGGAGGTGCTTGAAGTGTTTTTTTTATTCAATACAAGTTAAAACTTCTCTCAGCAAGTTTCAGCACAGCCATAGGCGTCCTTCAATTTTGCATGAGCTGCAAATCTGATCATTCCAAGCACAAGAAATCAAATACTCTCTCAAAATTCCAAGTTTTTCAAGCTTCTGCAGGTTCACAAGCTGCGAATTTGGAGAAGAATGCAGTGTTCCACGGGCCTGGGGGACGGGGAAACGGGGAGACGGGGAAACGCGTTTCGGAGACGGGGGGACAAAGGGCCTAAGTTTGGGGACGGCGGGGAGACGGCGGGGGGACGGCGGCGGCGGGGTGGTGGGGTGGTGGTGCTGATATAGTTATAAATATACTTATAGTACTTGAAAAACTAGTTTTGAAAGGATGTATAACAGTATAAGTTTATAACAATATAAGAATTACATTTCAAATGAAACTATAGGAAATTACTCAAATTACTAATTAGTAAAATTATAACATAGCAAAATTTGAAATACTAAATCTAAATACGAAGATATCTTGAATGCTAATTGCTAAATAAAATTTGACAAATGAAATTGTTTTTGTAAAATTGAAGGTAACTAGTGGAGAGTACCTAGAAAATCAAATGAATTCAATGGGAGTTTGTGGGCAATGCCCCTAATGGGTTTGAGGGTTAGCGCCCTTAGTGGGGTCAAGGGGCAGTGCCCCTTGCGGGGGTCTAGGGGCAGCGCCCCCAGCGGGGTCAAGGGGCACTTTGGCGGGACCCGGGGGCGGCCTCAGCTGGGTCATGCACTTTGTGGTCCGGGGGCAGCTTCCTGCTGGGGCTCAACAGGCAACGCTCTCATGGGTCTGGGGCCTCTGGGGTCGGTGAGGGGCACGCCTCTGGTCCCGTGGGCAGCCAGCCTTCCTCGGGCCCCCCTCGCCGCTGATACGTATGGGCCGAGGGGCTGGAGCCCCGGCCGGCCAAGCCCAAATTAAGACTCCAGCCACAAACCTTCTATGGTGTACATCATTTTGCATTAACAATAAAACCCAAATTAAGACTTGACGTGCGTTTTATGACATGACAAACATTTTAGAACAAAGAGTCACAGACGCTCTATTCTCTCTTGAAAAACTACTTCCTATGCTAAGATTGCCAGTAAGTTCATAGGGTAATTCCAATGTTTAAGATGAACGCGGATAGGCTCTGTGGTATGGATGTGATTTGCTGTGGGCACAAGTAGATTTTGCAAGTCATTCTTAGAAGTGGAGACATGAATGCAGTACCATTTTTGGATTTTTTGATTTTATAAAAAAAAAATGAAAAAAGATTTAGGGTTTAGAGAATCTATTCTACTCCTAAGAAATCAAGAGAAGACGAAGACTAAGTGAAACCAAATAAACTATACTCTGTTTCGCCACGTTCAACGACAACTACGCAGAGCAAGTGCAATCTTCTAGGAATGTGCTTGTGATTTTCATGTGATAAATAATTGCCATCAGATTGAACAACAATTATCAAGACAGAAGTTAAGCATCCACAGTAAAGCTCAGTCTAACTTTGCACATTGGGCGAAATCATCCACCCAAAGAAAGTATGAGCTCGGTTTCACTAATCGACGTTATCAATCAATCATTCTTCTAACATACATTTTAATTTAAATCTACTAAGAGAGAAAGAAAATATGCGACCATGCAACTATTCAACAACCAAGTACTCAAAGCACCTCATGCATTTGAACTTCATTATCAAAGTAGCTTTTCACAACAATCTCATAAAACTCTCTTTATTTCTAACTATCTCAAATCTGCTCTAACTCTTAATCTCCTCTAACTTCTAAGCTTCTAACTATCCATTAATCTATCTTCTAATGAGAATGAGAGAGTGAGGGGGGGGTTTATATAGTTTTTCCGGATTACAAAGAACGGCCCAGATTGATTCAAGATCAATGGCCAAGATTAAATTGAACTAAACCCTAATTAGGGTTTCCAAAACCACAATCAGTTAACTAAAGAGGACACTAGACAACTGGAGTGTCGTCTTTATCCGCTTGTGCAGCCTCACGTTCGGCGAACCTGGACACTATCAGGTCGACCTCCTCCATAGCAATGTCGGGCAGCACGCTGATGTTGTACTCCAGCAAATCCAAGTTCTCGGCACATTCTGCAAACACATTCGCCCAAGCTGGTTCCTGTAGCAAGAAAGAACTTTTGGTAGCCATGAAGTCGAACACTTTGGTGAAGCCTTCCTTCATGATTGGCCCAGTGGTGGAGAAAACTTTATGTACTTGCTCCTTTAAAAACTTTGGCCGCAAGTGTTTCCTTCGGACAATCTCCCTGTCTAGCATATTTGCAGCCATCTCATAGATTTTTCTTTGAATTTCTTTTATTTGCTCTTCCACTCTACCACTATCCTGTTTCACCTTTTCGAGGACTCCCCTTCTCGAGACTAAGGCATAGTACCATCCGTTGAAGTCATAAGCTGCACCGGCTTCAATAACTTTATCTTCGATCAACCGTTGCTTTGAAATGCCTTTCAGTTCTCGGATGTATGGGATGATCCTGCTCTGAATGTCCTCGAGGCTGCTCCATGACTCTGCAAGATCTGCAACTCGTGAAAGTATGAAGGAAGCCTGCTCATTTACTTGCGCCAACTTTCTTGCAAACACCAACGCCTCTTTTTTCCTTGCAACCATCCAATCTTTAGCCTCCCTTGCTGTTGTCAACTCTTCTTCAAAATGAGCATCTGGTTCCTGTGAAGCAGTTGGAGGTAAAGGCGCCACTTGTTCGCCTTCGTTTAGTGGCCTAGTCAGGTGCTGGATATAATCTTTTAAACGCCGAATTTCTTTCTTGTATTCTTTCTTCTTGGCAACTTCTTTTTCTAATCTGCCCTTGATGGTGGCCACTGAATTATCCAAGTCTTCGACTTCCTGCCCCTTTGATGTCGGACCCATGTCGACAGTCGTGATAACATATTCTTCAGGAGCAATCTCGTCTTGAAACTTGTCATCCGCAGGCACTGCAATTTGCACCGTGCGATTTCCAGCTTCATCTCTTTGAATAGTTGAGAACTTTTTGGCCTTCTTCCTCGGGGCAGTCTGTTCTAATCTTGCAAGAAAATCTGCGTCATTGTCCTCCTCCGGGACTTCCACTGGCGCTTTTCTTTTCAATCTTTCCCTCAGCCACTCAGGTACCGTTGGCTGTTCGATCATGTCCTCTTGATTTTGGACGTCTGGTATGTCCTGTACTTCCTGTTCTTCTTGAATTTCCGGCACACTTTGAATTTCTTGGACTAGCTGCATATCCTGGATCTCCTGGACGGATGGGTCCTCTTGAATGCCTTTGAGGGCGGAAATCATTCCTTCCTCGAATTCTCCATCCTCGATGTCTGTGTTGTTATCTGATTCCAAGATTTTTGTGCTTGCCGGAGAGGGTTGATCGTTATCTTCTATTTGGATTGGCTCTATATTTTCAATTGGAGAAGGTATCATAGCATTTTCCCAGGATTCTCTATCCATGGCAAGCATCTCTTCTATGTTCCGGGATGTAGCCGACTGAAGGGGTTTGGACTTGTGTTTCTTCCGCGAGGGACCTTCATCTATCCCTTTACCCTTGTCTTGAACTGCCGATTTATCGGCTTCTTTCCTCTTCTTGGAGTTGGCAGCGTCTGCTTGTCCATCAGCATGAGATGCACCGGCGTTCGAAGAACATGACTCGGTGTCTCCCATCAACTCGTAGGTAAATTGCATATTTCTCTGTTTTAGCACTTCTACTTGCCTATCTATCCACCACTGAGAGTATTTGAAAACAGGGCGCATCAAAGTGGTTAGATCACCCATCTCAGGTTCGAACCATTTCATAGGTGGAAGCAGCTCATTTTCCTTGAAGTCTGGCTGCACATATATCCCGTCATCTTGTAGTTGGTCAGGTATTTTGAAAAGCTCTGTCGCTCTGATCATGCTCAGGGGTAACCTTGACCATAATCTTCTTCTTACATCGTATTCATCGGCTGCGTTGGCCCAAAAGTCCTCTAGGTCAACCCGATGTTTGTATCTTTCTCCGTCCACAATCTTGATGTGATGAAGCGGATCGAAGTTGCTTCTGGCTTTGTATGATATAAAAGGATACTGTTGAATCTCCAGTCGAGCAACCTCTGCTGCTTGGGCTGTTGGGCATGACTCCTCCATGTTGCCGATGAAAAAGGGGAAGGTGACGGCAGCCTTCTGCTTGGGTCTTTGGATGTTCTGGTATGTTTCTAGTTGCCTTAGCACTTCCAACAACACCATCCTATTTGTCGGGTAGACAGGCAACCTATAAGGATTTCCGGAAAATCCTTGGATTCTGATGTAGGTGAACTTTGGATATTGAATAAACCAGAATCCATACCGGCTTATCAAGCTTTTGGCTTCATGCGAGAGTCTCTGGTGCGTTCCGCCTTGAAGAAGCCTAGTGATATACATCAAAAATGCATCGTGAGCTCGCCGGAAGTGGGACTTCTCTTTCAGCTGCAGCTGTGGATAGCAGTCGTAGACTTTGAATTTCCCCTCACCGTTGCCAACCACGCCTTTGCATGTCAAGCCAGGATATTTATAATATCTTGCCAATGAATAAACAACGTATGAGCTCATGTGGAAAACTTTGGTCTGTCCAAAGTTGACCAACTGTTCGTGCAAGCTGTCACTGATCATCCTGGACCAATTAAACATTTTGACTCCAGTGATTATCTCATCAATAAAATAATACATCCATTCTTCGAAAGGGGCACCGTGAGCACTGCCTACCATTCTGTTAAGTAGCAGAACGATATCACCATATTCTTCTTTGAAGTGGGTTCTGATCAACTTTTTAGGCATCTTGCTGGCAGTGGGCTTTGGTTTTAGCAACCAATTTTTGTTTATATTCGATGCACATAGATCCTTCTGACTTTGATAGAGTTTGAATGTGTCTTGTTTGCTGCGGTAGGATGTTCGGTTATATACTGGAATGCCAAAAGTCTCCTGGATTGCTGGTTCAGACAAGTAAGCAAGGACTCTCCCGTCAGGAGCTTCAATCTGTCGGTCTTGTGCGTTGTAATGAAGTGCACACTCTACTATTAACTCAGGACATTCTTTTGCTGGTGGAAATCCAGCTGCATGGACGATTCCGTTTCGCATCATCCTCATGGCGATTGGCGTTGGCAGACGTCCGTCAGTTCCATACATTCTCTTTCGGAAATCTTCAAGATCAACATGGCCGAGGTCTGTGTCAAGAACGTGCTCCCACTTGGACTTGATCTTTGACTGAGTTTGGACACCTTTGCTTGCAAATTTCATCTTGGCTGCTTCGAAAAATAGATCTGCAAGAGAAGGAAGAAAGGAAAATCAGAATTCGATATTAAAATCAATTTGAAAGAACATTCCAGCTGGTAATCAACTTAGACTTCACGAAAAATAACAATCTGGAATGAAAATAAATGGTGGAGCTTCATGTTAACATGAAATGGACAAGAAAAAATCTGCCTTGTGACTTCGTGAAGACGTGATTGCGACTGCAATGCAAGCTGATAACAGAATATTTCTTTCACTTTGCTGCAAAAATCTTTCAGCCTTTTGCCTTAAACACTTTTCTCTCACCACCTTTCTTCTCAAAATCGAGTGATTGCAAAAATGAAAAATGAAATCACTTATAGAAGTGAGAAGGTCGATCATTTTAGCATATTTGCAAAGTTTCCTTTGCATCAAGTTCGAACTCATTCTTGCACTTCGTTTCTGAATGGCAAGTTCTATCTTTAACAACTTCGCTTGGGAAAGTTTCTAATTTGATTCACAGTCCAACAAGACTCTTTTTTTCACTTTCCAATTTCGAAATTTTTTATGACTTATCTCTTTTTTGGTGTTGGAAATAAAATATTAAAATAATTAAAAATAATTATTTTATGTGTCCATTCCAACCCGTTCGATTTTATGGCTAATTACTTTTGATTTTTTCGAAAATTTCTCGCCATATCCAATTTATTTGTCCATGATTTTTTGATCGTTTCTCAAAAATACTTGGCCATGTCCGATTTTATTTGGCCAAAAATGTTTCTTGTCCGACATTTTCTAGTCACGTCCAACTTTTTCTTAGCCATGTCCAAAGATTTTCTAGCCATGACTTGTCTTTTGTCCAAAATTCTTTCGCCATGTCCGATTTTATTCATCCAAATTCCCTTGATTTTTCACAAATTTTCCTTGACAAATCCAATTTTATTTCGTCCATTTGCTCAATTTTTCTAGCCATGGCGAAGATTTTTCTTCATATTTTCTTGGGTGAATCTTCAAGTGCCATGTATATTTTAGCTTTTCAAAGGCTTGGACTTAGGCGAATTTCAATTTTTATACTCTTGATACATGGCGGACTTTAGCCTTTTCTTTGCCATTCGTGCCTTAGCCATTTTTTCTTTCCTTTCATCTTAGGCGGATTTCATCAACTTTGTAGCCACTTTACCTCTTTGCTAGGGCGGACTTTGTTGGTTCTTTGGCCATTTGATCTTGCTTAGGGCGGACTTTGTTTCTTTATCTGCCATTTGACCCTTTGCTTTAAGCGTTTTCTTCTTCCCTATGGCGGACTTCAGCTTGCCTTTGGCTACTTTATCTTTACTTTGTCCATGCCTTAGTCATTTTTATCTCATTTTACTTTGGGCGGACTTTGGCTTCTTTCTAGCCACTCCTTTTATGTCTAGGGCGGACTTGCTGCTTTGGTTGGCCAAGACTAGGGCGGACTTCATGTTTTCCCTTGCCAACTTGAAACTACCTAGGGCGGACTTCATGCCTTCCTTAGCCATTGCTCAATATTCTAGGCGGACTTCCTCATATTCTTCGCCATTGGACTTGGTTGGAGGGCGGACTTCCATGTTTTTGTTGCCACTTACAAGGGCGGACTTGCATGTATGTTTGGCCATTGCCTATATTTTCCAAGGCGGACTTCATTACATCTGTTGCCATTTCACTCTTGGCTGGGGCGGACTTTGGCATTTGGATGGCCATGACAAGGGCGGACTTCAGCTTGGTCCTGACCATTCACCATTTGCCTTAGACATTTGCCAGATTTTCTTAGACATTTCCTTCATTCTCCATGGGCGGACTTCAGCATCTGACTGTCCATTGCCACTTTAATTTAGACATTTCCAAGGGCGGACTTCATGGTTTGTATGTCCATTGCTCAGATTTTTGTGCCATTGATCAGATTTTCATGCCATTTACATCTTTGACAGAGGCGGACTTGACAAACTTCATTGCCATTGCCCAGATTTTCATGCCATTGATCAGATTTACAGGCCATTGACCAGTTGGCTGAAGCTTCTTATCATCCATTTCCTCTTTGCTTAGGCGAATTTACCAGTTTTCTCCATGACTGTGCTCAGATTTTCCATGAATTTCCAGATTTCTTCACAATTTTCCAGATTACTCCATGAACTTCGTGAACTTCTTGCAGATTTCTTCATGAATGTTCAGATTTCTTGATGAATTTCATCAAATCTTCAACCATTTTAGTGCTTTTACCAGATTTCCCAGTGATTTTCCAGAATTTCTCACCATTTTCGAATGAATTTTCCAGGTTTTTGAACTTTTTTGTGATTTTTCCAGATTTTTACCAAAATTTCAAAAAATCTTCAAATCGATTTTCTGAGAGTTTCGTTGCTCGTTTCAAACTTCTGAGTGCGTTTTTGAAACTCGTGGCCCCTCTAAAAATAGAAACTTTCTAAAAATAGAAATTTTCCAAAAATAGCAACTTTCTAAAAATAGACCCTAAAAAATAGGGATCCCAGAATTGCCCAAAAGTGCCAAAAAAATAGGTCCTAAAAAATAGGGGGCCCGGGTGAGAAACCCTAAAAATATGGAAGTGTCAGAATCGACCGAAACGACAGTCGATCTTCGTCTCCCAGGCCTTCTAAGCACAATGGTGACGTTTATACATTGATCCAGACTAAAATTCACTGACTCGACTCGGGTGACCGTTCAAAATTGAAGCTAAAAAACCCCCAAACGAAGAGCAGACAAAACGAAAGCAGGCGAAAGCAAAACCCTAAAAGCAAACGACAAGGGTCCCCATCTGCAATGGGGCGAGGTGTGAGTTAGGTCACAACAAGACCATCAAAGCCAGACAAACCTTCATGGAACACATCTCCTAGTCTCCTAGGAAACTCCTGGGCGTCTCCCAAGAAACTCCTGGGCGTCTCCTAGTCTCCCAGGAAACTCCTAGGCGTCTCCCAAGAAACTCCTGGGCGTCTCCTAGTCTCCCAGGAAACTCCTGGGCGTCTCCCAAGGAGACTTGGAGACTTGGAGACGTCTCCTAAGGAAACTTGGAGACGTCTCCCCGTCTCCCCGTCTCCGGCGGCGCTTTGGTGGCGGTGGCGGGACGGCGGGGGACGCCAAGTACCCGTCCCCCCGTCCCTGGGACGTCCCCGTTTCCGAAACAGGTCATATTTTGGGGGGAAACGCGTCCCCGTGGTTCACTGGAAGAATGAGAATTTAAACCTTAAATTTGCAGATAAATTCTAGCTTCAAGCTCACAAATTCCGATAAAATAATTAAATTTCTTTGAATATTCTCGAGAGAGCAAGGGCGCCATGTCTACATCAAAGAACGTGGGAGGAGTTAGGAAGAATCAAGTCAGGGAGCTTCTCAAAGGGTTCTATCTAGAATCCCAACTATCATCTAAGTGGAGGAAAGTTGAAGATACCAACTTTGAGCAGTTCAATGTAATCCAACATAAGAGAAGAATGTTTGGCACCCAAAATGAAATACCTACGCCCATAGCAGTAATCAATGCATTGAAGCCTTGGATGTAATAGGAGTGCAATTGGATACCTTACCGGGCATATCAATGGAGGAACTCAATTTAGTAATGACAAGGTTCATTGCATTCGCAGCCAGAGAACAAGCCAAGGGGAATTGCGTTTTGGAATCTAGCTTGCTTGATTAGCTTGCAAGGTGTCTTCCATGCTCCAAGTGGCTCTTCTTCCTTGTACCATGTGTCACAGAAGTTAGTTATGCTTTTCTAATTAGGGTTTCTGGGAATAATCTTGGCCGTTGCTTTGTAATTGGCGTGCTTATATAAACCCTTCTCATTTCATTTGTTCGTGGAGACTTGTGAAATTGTTGCTAAGAGCGCTATCAAAATAATAATTAGACTCATTGATGAGCATTTGTTAGTTTGAAAGCTTGCATGGTTTCATATTTCCTCAATAAAATAGATTTGTTTTCAGCAGCTTTAAATGAATGAAGGATTGATAGTGTTGACAATGGTGAAATTAGTTCATACCTTTTTCCATTGAATGATTTTCAATTTGATGTGTAAGGTTAGTCTGGACTTTTAAATTACTAAACTCGAATTCTATTACTTATGTTCGTTGTTTGAATTGATGATGGTCTTGAGTAATAGGATATCATTCGTGAATCCCGTTGAAGATTGCACCTTCTTTGTCTAGTTGTTGTAGTCATTGTACTTGGCAAAGCAAAGATAGGTTTGAATTTCGCCATTCAACACTTGTCTCTTGAGTTCATAGGAATAGTTTAGAATTAGTCTAGTCTCTGAAACCCTTATCCTTTTTTATTTTATCGATAGCAGTAAGATCTCAACACTCGTAGACAATAGTATCCATATTCCAAAGTGCTGAAAAGTTGTTGCAAGAGTCTTAAAGGAAGAAAGATTGAACCAACCAATTGAGCATAAGTCCCCCTTGCAATACCAGCAAAACATAGGAAACCAATTGAGACTATCCTATATGCATTAGGAACCTTGGAGTCTACTTTGTGATCACTTAGCTTAGCACATTGGAAACTTTGTTCAAGAGAGAGTAGGATATTCCATTGGGGTATTTTATTCTAATGTTGTTTGAGGTCATAAAACCCACATCAATAGGTCCTTTATTTAATTCCTCAACAATGGGTTGAGTTGAAAGAATTGTACTATCTTTGTTAATTCATCCATCATTCTCTGTGCAGATGTCTCTTGTCCTTTTGTCAAGTCATCATCATCGTCTTTTTCATCTAATTCAATTAGTTCTTTCTCTATCAAAACCTCCTTTTTTTAGGAATGTCATTTCTTTTGTTGCTTACCTCCTCTTGAGCTGATTCCTCCTCTTCCAATTCTTTGATTATTCTAATGGTATTAGAAAGAGATGGTAGAGACAAATTTTGTAGCTCTTATTGGTGAGTGGACAGGAGTATGGTATATGTCCCTACATCATGGGAGTGGCTTGCACAATAGTGGCTGGTGGAATTATTGTTGATACACTAGCTGTCATCATAGTCACTAGCACAGCTGCAATTGTAACTTCAGAGACATAAGAATAGTTGGAACTGGGTCTTCTGGCTAAGCAGGGTGAGAGTAACTCCTTGTGCTCTCAACACCTTTATGCTTTCACTTAGCCAGATTTCAATACTATCTATGGTATGCTGAGTGATGGCCTTTGTTGAAAATTTCTCATGTTCATACCAATTTGGCTCAGGTATATGGTCATCAAATATTCTTTCAATTTCATAGGAGCTATGTAAAACTACTTCATCGTCCTTGACTTGAATTGGGACTCTATGTGTGTTCAAGGTTTTCATTTGCTCAGTGGTAAATCTGCAATAGTTTCATTTTCTGACCTCATAATCATCACTGCAATTTGCACAATAATTCTCTTAGTGAGGCAGTGTTTTAATTTGATTGATATCCATTTCTCCATCCTACCACAAGGATCAAAATTTGGCCTTGCATCATAGGGGTGGAGGTTATGCATTTGTAGATCAGATGCTTTTGTACAAGTTAGTGAAGCACAAGCATATCTTTGAATGACTATAGGAAACTGAACCCCTTGTTTATGCTTGGCTTCAAACAATTTTTGAATTTTAGAAAGTCCCTGGTTAATTCTAGTAAAATAATCTTAACTGTAGGATACCAAGGCAATCTGTATGGTGCCTTGTCAAAACCTTCTACTCTTATGTATGGAAATTTTGGAAACTGGATGAACTAGTTACTATGATTTGCCTACTTCTACAACAGCATCTGCTGATATTCTCTTGGCTTTATCTCCTTCCATCAATCTTACCAACCACATAGAAAAAACATCATTGGCACTCTTGTAATGAGTCATTGATTGCTTAAATTCCAGCTGAGGTTAATGTTCATATACTAGAACTTGTCCCAGTTTTAATCCCATTCTTCCTTTTCTCTCCAAACTAGGGAATGTGAACTTTCTTGCCAGAGAGTAGACCAGATAAGAAGTCATGTAAAAACTTCTATTATCTTTTAACAATCAACTATTTGTGTAAATTATCATTAATGACTTCCGTCCAGTGCAACATGATGTCTTCGTTTAGTATAGTTGTCACATATAGATACATCCATGTCTCAAAGGTCGCAGCAATAGGAAGATCCACAAATCTACTCAATAGTGTAATAATATCTCCAATTTCCTGTTGGAAGTCACTTCGGAACAAGGCCTTTGGTAGTTTATTGACAACATTCTCTGGGTGCTCCAACCACCTGGAGTTGATGTTTCTGTTACAAGCCTTTGGGTCTTCATTAATTTTTTTCTCAACTTGCTCCATATTAGTCACTCACCTTGTTGTAGAATAGAATATTGAAGGTATCCCTGATGTCATCTATGGTTAGATCAGCCACAATTCTTCCCTCTGCAATCACCATTGGCATTCTTCTCTGAGAGTGATAACGTTTAGCACATTCAAGAATCAATTTTGGACATTGAAGAGAGGTAGGAAGGCCTACAGTTTTTTCAAATCTATTTTTTACTATTTTTTTGGCTTTGCTAGTTGCATATGCACTAGCTGTCCTTTGTCTGAAATCCACGAGGTGGATATGTCCTAAATCAGTGTTTGAGATATTACCATACCTTGACGTAATCTTTGATTTTGGAGTAACTTCTTTGAATTTGTACTTAATGGATTTTGCTTTTGAAGACTTTAGTGCCTCAATTCCAAATTAGAACCATTTATTATTGAATGTGTTTAATCTTCAAGTCTAGAAAGAAAATATTAATTTTTATTTCATGTAGGAATTTGCATTGGAAGTGCAGTTTTAGTCAAGAGTGAAGTGCAGTTTAGATACATATCGAATTTCCACCAAAAGGAATTTGTGGGAAAGCACTGGAAGTGAACTTTTATGTGAAAAGAATTAAGTTAACATGCAAGTTGAATCTCCACCATAGTGTGGGACTTGGTGTAGAAATGAAATTGTAAATGCAGTGAAGCTTGATCTTGCAAGGGTTTTCCTAGGGCACAATTTTCTACAAATGATAATAATGTGTGGATTAAGTCATCGAAATTTACCTTGTAGCTTATGATTAATGGTTGGAGGAAATGGCATTCAATGTGCCATGAAGGTAGGTGGATAATTAATCTTTAGCGAAGGGAAAGAGTCTTGCAGGAATTCACCTTGGAAGTGTATTGAAATTTTGAAATTTTAAAATGTTCAGTTTAGATGAAAATATCTGCCTTATTCACTTCACGTGGAAAGTTCTGCCTATGCCTTAAGAGATATTATTTCCTTTTGCGGGAAATTGTAAGTTAAGTGAAGTCTTAAGGCTGCTTTGAAGTCTACTTTAGTTGCATATTGAATTTCTGCCTAGGTGGGTTTTTACTACTGAATTGAAGTGAAGTCTTATATAAAAGTGAAGTTCAATAGAGGCTCAAAATTCCACCTGTTGACTTTTCAAAGTTAGTGGAGAGATTGATGTGAAGTGAATATGTTGACAAAGTTTAATGTTCACTTCAAAATGAACATCTAATCTCTGCCAAGGAATATTTCCTCTTTTAAAATTGTTGGTGGAAAAATTAAAGTGAATTGGATGCATTGATGAGTAAAAGTTTAGTCGAGGAGGGGGCTCGGAACTCCGCCTTTTGACTTTTCAACGTTTGTGAAGACTTGAAGGTGAGGTGATGTTTTTCAATGTTTTCACTTATGTTTAGTAAGGCATTGGATTTTTGCCTTTTGAATTTTCAATGTTTGCAGAGAATTGAAGGTGAAGTGAAGTTTTTCAATGTTTTCACTTATGTTTTGTAAAGCATTGGATTTCTATCTAACCTAATAGAAGACATTTTAATGTTATTTATCCTTTGCAGCCTCTATTAACTCATTGAAATATTGCAAGTGAAGTGAACATCAAGTTCACTTGGATAAGAAAACCCTAGCAATTTATTTTTTCCTTTTAAGTACATTCTTTTAACATTCTTCCAAAAGAGACTAATGATCATTTTGATTGTTCTACCAGGCTATGATGAAATTGAAACCAACCATTTTTTAGACTTCGACCCATTTCAGAAGTAGGAAACTTGTTGACACCATGAACTAGCTTAAGGCCAAAAAGGGGGGTCCTCATTATGCCAAAAGTGTAATGGGGCATGCTGTGAAATGATCAACACCTATCACTACTTAAAAACCATTAAATAGAGAAGGTAAATGTGACCAAATCAGAATGAGAAGCGTTAACAGAGGGTATGCTGTTCAAATTCATAGTTTCAACATAACTCAATCTTATATGTTGATCCAATGTATTGTTTTAGGGTACACTATTTATTTTAGTCTAAATCCTTGTTAAGGTATAAGTTAAAATAAAAACGCACATAGGGTTTAAAATTTAAATTCT
Organism: Sequoia sempervirens; assembly: GCA_007258455.2. NCBI lineage: Eukaryota > Viridiplantae > Streptophyta > Pinopsida > Cupressales > Cupressaceae > Sequoia > Sequoia sempervirens. Next base: position 15,899 of record VDFB02187620.1, on the reverse strand, counting down.
AAACAAACCCATTTGAGGAAAAATTTGTAAAAAGGTAAAAAAGTTCTAAGCCTAAGCTACAAATTTTAGTTTGTGTCTTATATGCAATTTTTCTACTTAAAAGTGTAAAAATGAATTAAAAGATATGGTCAAGTTTGTATAAAAAGTTTTTCAAAAACTTGAGAAATGGCACTACAAATGCTGCACATAATGTTTATTCTTGTTGTATTGTGATTGTTTCAAAAGTAATGTGATAATGGAGAAATTCTTTGCTAGAGAAAAATCAAACAAAATTACTTAGGATCCGAATTATTACAACTAAATCAAGGAGAAGATTTTATATCTTGATATACTTGAGTCTTGATAAGGTCGTCCTAACAAGAAAAGGAACCTAAAACTGATTCACATCACTTTTTTTATAGTTCTAGATCACATCCAAGAATCTTCATTTAAATTATATACAGTGAAAATATTAGATATAATATAATGTTAGAAAAATTGTTAAAACATTGTTAAACTACTAGACATAATTTACTTATGTTTATTGTTATAGCACCACATTAGCTATGTCTAAAAAATAACTAAAAATGTAAGTGACAACCACCAATGTAGCTTCTTCATTCAATAGCAAATACAAATATCCATGCGTTGAATTGTGTGCTATCCAATTCTCTCAAATTCCGTACATTCATTTGTCTATATTATTAAAATTATATTTAGTAATTAATTTATTAATGCTCAATCACGTAACTCTTGCAACCCCTGTATTTTAGCCTTTTTTCGTTTCTTGCTATTTTGGTTATTTTTGATGTTTCCATTCTCGATTCATTGATTGAGGAAACATTTCTTTGTAATCTATTTATTGAAGCATTTGCTTCTTGTGAATATATCGAATATTTAAAATCTCAATAGCTCTTCGTTTCATGGTATCAGAGCTCGGGTGAGCGGGATTTATTTTTCTTTAAGAGCGATTTTCTTCCTGAGTCTGTTTTTTTTTAAATTTGCTTGTGATTTTGCTAATTCAATCTCTTGAAGACGTGATTCCTTGAATTCGCGTGAGATTATTGATCTGTAGATTTTTGTGATTCTTTGAATTTGCGTGAGATCATCGCATGTTTGCTTGTGAACTTTCCGTAAGCGAATCATATCTGAACATCGCGTTTCTTGTTTAGGTGGATTTTGGTTTAAGCGTTGGCTCTTCTTCGCACGAGTTTGTGAGGTTTTTTGGCGTAGACTTCCTCTGCAATCCTTTAGTGTTGGTTTTTCTTGACACGATCATCTAAAGTGATTTTTTAAAAAATCACGTTTTCTAGTGTTTGTGCTTTGACGGATTTTGTTTCTAAAGGTGCGACAACTTATTTTGAGTCAATTTTTGTTTGCTCGACCTTCTTCTGGTGTGTTTGTGTTGGCCCTTGGTGCTTTGTGGACAAAGTCATGGATTCTCATAAGCATCGATTGTGTCTCTGCTATCATTTTGCTATCTGTTACATTTTTTTTTCTGTACACATGAGAATTTTGTCTCTGTTTACATGTGTCACCTCTGAATGCAGCATTTGAAAGTCGTTTTTTTGATAGTTTTCTGCCACATATTCTGTCCTTGGGATTTGTGTTAGAAATTGGTTGTTTTGTCCTTTTTGACAAAGCTCTGAAATCGAGGTATTTTTATCTCTACTCTGTCTACAAATGGCCTCGTTATCTCACATCATGCTTGAGGGAAGTCAAAAATTCAATACACTTGGAAGCAGCGAATGATGACTATCTTTGAATATCGCTACCTCAATCAGATCATTCTAGTTAAAAAGACACGACCAACATTGGGTGATAAAGACCAAGAAAGGTTTGATGAGCAAAATCGTGAAGCGGTGATGTTCATTAAATTGTCTGTCATTGATGATCAGTTGCCTTAGGTTCCGTCTGGTAAGTCAACAAAGGATATTTGGGATCATTTGAAGGATCTTCATGAAACATCCGATAAGAGCCGTGCGTTCTTTTTGAAGGACATGCTGTTTTCTATCATGATGGATGATAAGACAACTTTGCAGGCGCACTTGACCAAGATCAAGGACATCTGAGATCAGCTCGAGGCTATTGGTCGGAAAATGGAGGAAGAAGATATGGTAGTCATCACTTTGAAGAGTGTACCAAAATCTTACGAGCATTTTATCGAGACTCTCAACATTACTTCAGCTAATGTTGATTTGAAGTTTTCAGATCTTTGCACCATACTTTTGCAGTAGGATTGCTAGAAACAATAGTTCGATAGTGGTGCTAGTTTGTCCTCCACTGAGTAGGCATTTCCTGCTAAGACCGTTAGAAGAATAAGGGCAAAAATCAGCGCTCTCAGTAGACCAGTCAAGCACAATCTTCTAATTCTCGAAAAAGAAGAATGTTCAGTGCAACTATTGTCATAAGTATGGTCACATGAAGAAAGATTGCCGAAAACGCTCGGCATCTGAATAGAACAAGGAGAGTCTAAGCCTAAAGCTAATATTGCAGAACACACTGAGCAGAAGGAGTCTACATTCTATGCCTTCATGGCCAAGAGTCCTGCAGATCCTATGAAATCTTTTGCCTGGTACATTGATTCAAGTGCTTCTTGACACTTCACTCATTGCCGGGATTGGTTCATTGAGTACACACCTTTTCGAGATTCTGTTATCTTTGGAGGAGGCAAGGAGTATATTGTTGTCGGAAAGGGCAACGTACAAATTCACTCTGGAGGGAGAAATTTAATATTTCTCAATGTATGCTTTGTACTTGGCATGGAGTTGAACCTTCTTTCTGTTAGTTAGATTATGAAACACTCTCCTCAGTTAGATATTGTTTTCAGCATGCACACTTGCAACATTGTTGACAGAGAGACATGCACCATAGTCGTTTAGGGCATTGAGGATAATGGTCTTTATAGACTCATTGACTCTGGTGATTCTCAAGAGCACACTATGCTAGCTAGAAGTACATCCATCAGTAGTCTCTGGCATCAACATTATGGGCACCTGAACATGTAGTATCTCTCTTAGTTAAACCGTGATGATTTGGTTTGTGGCCTCCCTATAATTCAGACTCAAAATCATGGAGTATGCGAGGCTTGTCAGGTTGGAAAGTAGCACCGGACTCCATTTTCAGATGGTGACTCATGGCGAGCTTCCAAGGTATTGCAGTTGGTTCACGCTGATTTATGTGGTCCAATGAATACTTCTTTAGTTACTGGTTGCAGGTATTTTCTATTATTTGTTGATGATTTCAGCAAAAAAATGTGGGTGTATTTTTTGAAAAACAAATCAGATGTGTTTGTTATATTTCAGCAGTATAAGACCTTAGTTGAAAAAGAGTTTGGTTCTCCAATAGTTACTCTTAGGTCTGCTAATGGGGGGGAATTTTGTTCTTCTGATTTCTCCACATTTTGTGCTGCACATGGCATTAAGCGCCAACTCACCACACCATACACCCCACAACAGAATGGTGTTGTTGAACGTAGAAATCGCATCATCACTGAAATGGCTCATTCTATGTTGGAGCATAGACATGTTCCTAAGAAATACTAGGCTGAAGCAGTTTATACTATTGTTTATCTTTTGAACCGATCTCCAACTCATGTGGTTAAGAAGATGACTCCTAAAGAAGCCTGGTCTGGACGCAAGCCTAAAATCAGCCACTTGAAAGTTTTTGGCTCTACAACTCATGTTTGGATTTCAGATTCCAAGCGCACTAAGTTGGATTCCAAAAGCTAGAAACTCATGTTCACTGGTTACAGTGAAAATCATAAAGCATACAGGCTGATTGATGTAGATATAGATTGTCTCATCTTCAATCATGATGTTGTGGTTGATGAAGCTACTAGGCCTTTCTTCCAGTCTTCTACTTCTGTGCATCTTGAGGATCAACCTCCGACAGCTTCTGAATTGGGTGTTTTCCTTCCTCAGAGTTCACATGATGGGAGGGATTCTGCAGTTGCGCAGCCACCTCAGTAGAATATTCCACCACCCGCCCCTCCTCAGGACAATCTGGATCCTGACCCGGTTGACTCTGTTCCAGTTGATCTAGTTGATGTTGTTCCTCCTGATTCAGATATTGGTCCTTCTACTCTCTGGCCTAAATGGTATGCTAAAACCATTAGTGATCTTCATGATGATGAATTGATTGAGGGTAGAACTGTTCGAAAGAAGAGCAAGCAGCAGAATATTGTTAATTTTGCTCTCATGGCCAATCTGCACAACGTCTCTGAGCCTCAAACATATTCTGAGGCTAAAGGCATACCTGAGTGGGAATAGGCTATGGAAGCTGAACATCATAGCTTTCTGAAGAATAACACTTGGGTGCTTTCTGATCTTTCACCTGGGAAGAAGCCCATTGGCTACAAATGGGTGTACAAAGTTAAGTATAAGGCTGACAAAACCCTTTATAAGTGCAAGGCTCGGTTAGTAGCCAAAGGGTTTTCATAGACAAAGGGCATTGACTATGAGGAGACTTTTTCTCCTACGGCCAAAATGAGTACTATTCGGGTTGTCCTTGCTACTGCAACCCAGTTTGATTGGAAAGTCCATCAAATGGGCGTCAAGAGTGCGTTTCTCAATATTGATCTACAAGAAGAAGTCTATATGACTCAACCTCTCTGTTTCAAGGTTCCTGGTAAAGAACATCAAGTTTGCAGGCTTGTGAAAGCACTCTATGGCCTTAAACAGGCTCCACGGGCATGGTACATGAAAATTGATAAGTACCTTACTGATCATGGTTTCTAGAGGAGCACTTCTGATTCAAATTTGTATGTCAAACGTTTTGGTGATGATATTTTTGTATTGGTTGTCTATGTTGATAACCTTATCATTACTGGCAGCTCAGAACATTTGATTGAGGAGATAAAACACAATCTCAGTCAATCTTTTGACATGACAGATTTAGGACTTCTTCGTTATTGTCTTGGTGTTGAGGTTTGACAGACAATTGACAACATCTTCATTTCTCAGTCTATGTAGCTCGCAGTTTGCTTGATAAGTTCAGGATGAGTGGCTGCAAACCTACATTAACACCTATGGAAAAAGGGCTCAAACTATCAGCAAAATCAGATTCGGCTGTGGAAAATGAATCAACATTCAGGGAACTAGTAGGCAGCCTCATTTATCTCACTGCTACTAGACCTGATCTCATTTTTGTAGTGAGCTACATCTCTCGCTTCATGACAACCCCTAAAGCAGAACATTGGGTTGTAGCAAAGTGTGTGCTGCGATATGTGAAAGACACTTCTGACTTTGGCATTCTATATGGAAGGTGCCAAGATCCTAAGCTGATTGGCTATACAAACTCAGATTGGGTAGGTTCTGTGGATGACATAAAGTCTACTTTAGGGTATGTATTCAGTTTGGGTATAGGTGCAGTTACATGGACTAGCACAAAGCAACAGGTAGTGGCTCTTTCCTCGACTGAAGCTGAATATTGGGGAACTGTTAAAGCAACTTGTGAGGCGGTTTGGCTTTGAAGGGTGCTTTTGGACATGCAAATGTCTCAAGTAGGTCCTGTTGTGACCTTTTCACACATCGCCCCATTCAAGATGGGGACCCCCTAATTTTTGCTCCGTTCCGGTCTTTTGGCTTGGGTTTTCTTCCCTCTCGCTCTGTCTCTTTTCTGGTGTCCGTCTTTCGGGGGGTTGCGTCCGTCATTGAGCTTTAACATGAAATATGGCCAAGTCTGAGAATTAGGGTTTTGTCTTCCTGGTCAGTACAGGGGTCGAATAAAGTGAATAAATTGAAAATTGAACTTAACGATGTTGTCAAATAGTATCCAAAGAAAGTCACTTTCATCAATTCCGTGTACTTACTATTTTAGTAAGTCTCGCAATTCAGGCAACTTGCCGCAAATATTTGATTCCGACAAATACACGACATTCGTAGCCAGATAGGCAGCTCTCAAGGCAAAATTTGGAGTTTAAAACGACAACTTGATTTTCATTTTTAGCAGCCCAAATTTCTTCCTATGATTTAATTTCGTGGTCCGTGATGCAAAAGTTTTTCTTGCATGTCCGATATTCCTTCCTCGGTTTTTCACATCTCTCATGATGATATAACATGCAAGTCGAGATGACCACTTTCGTGATTCAAATTTCTTCGAGGCTATTTTAGGGTTTGCATGTCGAGGTTTTGCATGTCGCGGATTCCCTCGATGGGTTTTCTCCGAGTTTCCTCGCGATGGTGTGACACGCAAACGAGGATTCTCACTCAGTAAGGAACTTGCTATTTTTAGCAGGTGTGTCCTAGCAGCCGCCTCCCAGCAGTTCAGAATCACGAGCTGATCGCAGTGTCGCAGAAACGAAGGCAAACGAAGATCTTTTGATATGCATGCAGAGCTTAATTAGGTTTCTAGCTCTCGAGCCCAAAAGAGGCATAAAAGCCCACTTTCAAAACCGGCAAACTGAATCGCTGACGAGATCCTTCGCTATCCGGCCGGGTGAAATTTCGTCAACCGAGCACTTTACTATTTATAGTAAGTCAGATTGGAAACATGCTAAAAATAGTAAATCAGTTGCATGCATCAGTGTCAGCCAACAGGTCACGTGGTGAGGATCGCCTCATTCAAATTTCAACTCGATCGGAGCTTGGGAGCTATCAGAAACATGAGCTTACTATTTATAGTAAGCCACCTTCAGAAACAGGCTAAAAATAGCAGGGTGATTTAAAATGGCAATGCCGACAGGTTGATAAGATTACGAAGAAGCTATGTTTAAAATTTCAAGTTGATCTGAGCTTCAGAGGTGCAAAATTGAGAAGACTTACTATAAATAGCAGGGCACGATACTGGTGAAGGATGATGAAAATTTGTCTAAGTCTGGAGTCTCGTCCAGCAGGCCAGGCAAAATCCGCCCATCTCAGCCGGAGGCATAGAAAATTCTAAGTATGGCGTTCATCCTGCTCAGGGGTCAAAATGCGCCCAAGGCAAGGAAGGTCAAAGAAAGTCAACGATCTTCGTCCTGCTGCCAGGCCAAAATGCGCCCAAGACTAGAGAGGGAAGGTTGAAAAATTTTCTAAGTATGAAAAATCCGCCTCACCCCTCAGAATGCGCCCAAAATACAAGTTCATCCTGTACACAAGGCAAAATGCGCCCAAAAGCAAATTGGTCAACAGGGTCAAAGTTTTTCATCCTCCTCAAGGGGCAAAATGCACCCAAATGCATGCATGTGAGGACAAAGTTTGGAAGGCGAAGAGTCACCTGGAGGCGTTCATCCATTAGACACATCAAAATGCGCCAAGTTTGAAGAGAGTCAACAAAGTCAAAAATCTCATCCTCCTCCATAGGCAAAATGCGCCCAAACTTGTGCACATGAGGACAAAAACAGGAAGTTGAAAGGTCACAAGGGACGTGGTGGCAAGTTTATCCTCCTCCTACATGGAAATGCGCCCATGTTTGGATGTGAAAAGTAATTAAGGGTGGTAATTGAGGTGAAGAATATTACCAAAGCATGGTGAAAGGTGTAAATGTTAGGCGCTCAAGGAGTTAGAGAATTTTCCAAGGACGTGTGAGGTGGTGAAGGTATGTGTGGCGTGATTTTCCCTCATATGTGTGCTAGGCGCCTAAAACCTATGTGTGTTAGAAAATTATTTCAGGGTGTGTGGCGTAATTTTAAATCCCTCTTCAAGTGCTATATGCGCCTAGGGAGATGGGAGTCATAAGGCGTTGAAATATTTCAAGGTGATGGAAGTAAAATGATAAGTGTGCGCCTATGTTGAAGGGAGTTATAAGGTGTTAAAATATTTTCTAAGGTGGTGAAGACAAAATTGCTAAGGCGTGGTTTTTCCTTAAGTGTGCTAGGCGCCTCAAGTAGAAAGTGAAATATTTTCTAAGTGTTGAGAACTCCTCTAAGGCGTTGGAAATTTTAATAAAATTGCCTTTCAAGTGTGAAGTATGAAGTGAGAAGTAAGGCGTGCCGGGAATGAGTAAATTCTTCCAGACGAAGTTGATAAAAAATTCCTCTCCACTGGCAAACAAAAATTTTCTAAGGCAAGTTCTCAAAATGCAAGATGATTAAAATATTTTTAAGGCAAATTATTTTCTTCTTAGAAAATACGCCTAGAGCCTCAGAGTGATGAAGTTTTCCGGAGCACGAGCAACTTTTCTCAGTGATGAAGTCAGGAATGCGGGATGAATTCAAAGTTTTCCAAATTGGAGCAACACAGAGTAATCACAGGCGAAGAACGAGTTTAAATGGTGAAAATAATATTTTTCTAAGGTTCAAATTCGAAAAATTAAATGAACCCGTTCGTTGGGTACCCATGAATTCGAGACATTCTGAAGAAAATTTGCTTCTGGGTACTGAACATTTGTGATGATGAATGGATTTCCAAGTCTTTCAAGCTTCGCCGACACTTTTTCAGTGAAGAATTTAATCAGTGCTCAAATTGTGAATTTTCCTAAGGGAGAAATTTAAATTTTCTAAGGCAAAAATGAATAAAATGTGTTTTCAAAGTGATTTTTTTTTCGAACGATGAATCTGAAGGAAATTGCTTAGATAATTCTTCAAGATGAATTTTCCGTATGTAAGAAAAGCTGAATTCGATTTCGAAAGTAACAGAGTTCTACCGGTGAGTAAAAATGATGAATTTAAATTAAATTTTCGTAGTGTGCGAATTCAAAAACGCTACCAAAAGTCAAGTTTCTAGAAGAATAAGATTCCCCGGACACCGGAGAGACAGCGTCGAGGCACCGAGGGAAAATTCAATTCTTGAAGTGGAGTAGTGGAGTTTAATGGAACTGGCTAAAATTAACTTCTTCTAGAATTCAAATTTTAGCTATAAAATGGAGAAGTTTTTCACTTGTTTTCACAGCTGAAGAAGGCAAATTTGCTCTGAGAGTGAAGCATTGCAGTGAGTCGTGGCTTGGAGAGTTCGAATTTTGCTAAGTCTGAGTGAGTTGCTGAAGTTCGAATTTTGTTGAAGCTCAAGCTTGCTGATTAAAGGAAGTTGCTGAGAGAGGTACGCCCTTGCTGATTAAAGGAAGTTGCTGAGAGAGGTACGACTTTGCTGGTGAGGCTTAATTCATTGCTGTTGCTGAAGCTAAGTGCCAGTTGAAAGGGAGGACGCCTTGAAGTGAAGTGAGTTGCTGAGAACTCAAAAGTACAAGTTTGCTGATTGCTGATTGCTGATACGAAATTATTGAAATTGCTGATTGCTGATAGTGAAGTAAAGTCATCAAAGTTCACTTAAAAATCTATTCTAAGTGTTGGAATTCGAACTTATTCAAGAGAAGAGCCTTGGATGTTTTATTACATCAACCTGGTGCTAGAGGGCAAGGATTATGTCAATTGGGCTGAGATGATAAGCGACAATATGCATGAGCAGCTCCTGAGCTTGAGGAGAACGAAGACATTTTATATGAGCTCCTATCTCATTTATATGTTGGCACGAATGACGAGGTACAGGGGGATTTCTTACAAAGAGCTTGTGGGATGCGGCTCTCATCAGTTCAAAATCCATGAGGCGTGTACACAGTTGCACCTTTCGAGCACAACCTACTACAAACGTGTCAACGATTCATTCACCATGTACATCACGAGGCTGCTTCAGGAGAGGTTACATCACAGAATCTCTAGAGATGCCCAGGAGCTAATTGAAAGGTATGGGTGCTGGTTTATACAATTTCCGAGATTTTCATACATTAGGCTGCAAGGATTTTCTTCATACCCATATAGGCTGCCTAAGTACCCAACAGATAAGATAATAATGCTAGAGATATCTAGACAGTTGCTTGCCTTTGACAAAATTCAAAAGAAGAAAAAGAAAGGAGGGATAGAATTTCCAATTGTGATGGCCAACTCGGATGAGGTGTGTCCTTCGATACAGGCAGCTAGAGAAGCTGAAAGTGAGCTTCAATTTTATCACTTCTCATATCATACAAGTAGACAACACTATGACCCGCATCATAACATCAAATGGGTGTTGTCAGAGGAGTTCAAACATAAGGCCACCATAGAAGATTATTGGGCCGATGCAGTTGATGAGATTGAAGTAAGGAAGAGAATGTTTTCTCGGTTGCCGATTACTCTGATCAGGGAGTGTGAGGTTGTTCCAGTTCCGGACCAGGTCAATGAGGATATGGATGTTGTGCATCCAGATTATGCAGCTGTTCGAGATACTCCACTTCCACCTATAGATTGGTCAGAGCCCGAGGTTGCAGATTTGGATACTCTTTCCATCCCAGTTATGACATTCACCAGGGCATGGGTTGACAGGAGAGTGAACAGATTGAAGAGTAGGTCAATTGCCTTGACTTACAATATGATGGGAGATCACAGGACGCCCACCACAGGAAGAAAGAAACAAATTACACGAGGTCCAGAGTCCAGAAAGAAAGAAATAGTTCAGCCGTAACCTCCACGAGTCAGCGCGGCAACACCCTTTGGAGACACGCTCTCCAAGCATACAGAGGTGTCTTGTTTGCCGATCAAAGGATTGCAACCGTACCGTAGTACAGATGATATCTCCACGGAGGGAGTCGACACAGAGTGCCAATGTACCTTAGGACCGGACGATGATGATGAGGGGACTACATCGACCCCGGCCAGCAAGGAGAGAGGCGGCCATGAATGATGATGAGATGATATAGTGTCGTGCCACACTCACCACTTGAGGACCATGAGCCTGCACGATGAGTAAGGTGATCCCAAATATCTTGAGGCATTGGAGGCATGTGCCATTGCAGTTGGCCGCATTGATGGAGGTGTTTACTTAGACTAATGACCGATATGATTTCTCTAAGTGGGTATTCTTCACATCATGGTATGGCTTCTTCCGGGATGCACACAGCGGATTCAAAATTCAGATACATAAGGCTATACCAACATTATAGATGGAGTTCGTAATACCTTCGAGGCCATATTTGCTAGGTGGTTGAATCCAGATGAGATAAGTTTTGATAATTTGAGGGGTTTGCTGGTGCCTTTCTTTGCAGATGTTAAGACCTTTGTACAGGATGATTTCGAGAATACTGCTACTTTCTCCACTTTGATCCAGAACACGCAGGACTCCTTAGCTGCTTGGAGGAAATCTTGTACAAGACACGAGCATTCAGTCACGGTGTTAGAATTTCAGTTAGATTGTGTTCCACCGATTTCAATTCAGGAGGTTGAGGCCGTACTTAGCAGATTTGTTGAGTTGGCAGTCAGAGAGAAGGCCAATGGGAACACACTACTGGACGAGGATCTTTTAGAAGACTGAATATGGAGCATTTATTACCATTTGCTATTTTTGGGAGTGAGTGGGAATCTTTGATTCATTTAATGTACCACTCCCTTATTCTGGCAGTTTTTGGGGTTAGGGCTGAGGTGGCACGATTTTGGCCACCCTATTGATTGTAACCCTAGCCGTCTTTTGGGACTTGGCTAGCTATAAAAGGGGGAGTCCCCCTCATTTGTAAGGCATTAGAAAATTAGAATTAGATTAGACATTGGAATAGTAGACATTGAGAGAGTATTAGTAGTGTAGCATTGTAGATCATTTTGCATAATTTGGAGAAGAGAGAAAGTTTTCCCTTTGAAAACTTTTGAGGAGATGGTTGTGTAACACATTTTATGATAATAAATCTTTTCATTGATGATGGAATTCGTCTTGTCAAAGGCGAAATGCTAGCAAGGTTTCTTCTTCCTTTCGTGATCCAAGTAGCTTTCTAAATTCATGCAAGTAGCTGTACTTTGGTGTGTGGTGTGTTTTATTGAGATAGCTTCGCTTTTATTCCATACCACTAGCGGCTTGTTGATGATAAGTTCGGCCAGGTAGTCGACCGAGATTATTTTGTGTTTAACTCGCTGTGGTTTACATACTTATATGGGTCGCTCGATGGCATGTATGTTAAATTAAGTAACTTGAACATCTTCATTGCTTCCCTTTGAAGATTGGTGTTCCATTTTACCGAGGTCGTCCCGGACGGAGGCTAGGTGAAATCCGGTTGAAGTCTATTGAAACAAAGCTCCACATACCCTGTATTTAGAATAGAATGTTAGTTTCTTAGGCCCTAAACCCCTTTTACTTTCCGTACATTTCTGATTAGTTTTAGGAAAGGAACCACATTGCCAAATCATACGCGCAAAATCCCCTTCAAAATCATACCCACTGCTAACTGCAAGAAGTCTGAACAATTGTGTAAGTCCCCTCGTAAGAATACAGCAAATACACATCAACCGAACTGGGTCTATTCGCATTAAAGGAACCTTGGAGTTGAACGTGCGAACTTTCTCGCAATCTTAGCGCACAAAATACTTTGATCAAGAGAGAACGGAATAGCCTTCAGACTATTTTGTTCTGCTGTTTGGTATGGTCACAAAAACCACATCAACAGGTCCTTCTCCCTTGTACTGTGACAATCAAGGGGTGCTCAAACTAGCCAAAAATCCAGTCTTCCTTGAAAGGACAAAGCATGTTGAACTTCATTGTCATTTCATCTGCCAGCTTGTCGAAGATGGATCAGTGATATTGTAGTATGTTTCGACATAGGATCAAACTGTTGATATTCTCACCTAGTCTATAAGCCCGGATAAGTTTGTCAAATTTAGGGGGCATCTTGGTGTAGTTGATAGATTGAGCATTAAGGGAGGGTATTAAAATTATATTTAGCAATTAATTTATTAATGCTCAATCATGTAACTCTTGTAACACCTGTGTTTTAGCCTTTTTCCGTTTCTTGCTATTTGGTTATTTCTAATGTTTCCATTGTCAATTCATTGATTGAGGAAACATTTCTTTGTAATCTATTTATTGAAGCATTCGGTTCTTGTGAATATATCGAATATTTGAAATCTCAATAGCTCTTCGTTTCATATATTTGGTATTAGAGCAAATGAAAAAACCCTAAGAAGGGTATGCTGATTCATAATGAGGAAGCCCTTGAAGAGGGTACACTAAACCATAGTGAGAAAGCATTAAGAGAGGGTACTAGCAAATGAATTAAATGGAAATGGAACCTTATGTGCATTTTATGAGCCACATTAAAAGTTTAATCAGTTTGAGCATACCTTAGTTATCACAAAATAAATGAAGCTAATGGAGCAAGGAATGGATTGCATCCATAGCTAAGGTCTTATTGAATGGAACAAGGGATAGAATGTATCCATATCATTTGCACACTCATTGTTTACGTCAATTTACTACATAATCTAGGTAGTAGGCAATTGCTACTACCACAGTTTGGTTTTTCTTTCATGAGAGGGTTACTAAGATAAATATGATGTTCTCATTTCTTCTCTTCCTCTTGTTACTGCCATTTAATTTCTAATTAACTAGCCCAATGCAATTTGTTGTTTCATGATTTCTACAAGCTTAGGGTTGAGAAATTATGAATCAAGTTGGTATCAAAACCAAGATTGCAAACCCTTAGCATTTGTGGAGCTGCACAAAGATTGTTGGATTTGCAAAAAGAAAAGAAGGGTGAGTTGATGTCACTTGTATGGGCATTTTATTGACATTCCAAATATTTCCGTGAAGCAAGACAAATATTTGGGAGCATGTATGATATCATGGCCAAGTTGTAGCATGCTGTCTTCCATGGCAATGCAATTCACTGTAGCATGTAACAAAATGTCATGTCCCCTTCTCAGTGACATCTCTCAGAGCACAGGATTAGCCTATCATACGACCCTCGTAGGCTGATAGACTGGATAGAGGGTCACGTTGGAGCTTGGCTCAGCTTCAGTTGGCAGAGTTTGATCAGTTGGCTTTCGTTCGGGCTCATTTGGAGACTTTTTGCAGAAGTTGCTATTTTTAGCAGTATGGTTTTGGCAGTGTTCAGAATCACTTCAGTGTTCGTCAGCTTCAGACGGATCAGTCATCGGATGAATAACGAGAGAGATATTAATATTTAATTGTATTAATTAAATATTAATTATTTGATGATTATAATATAAAGTTATAATATTATATTATAACTTAAGTGATTCTTAATTGAGGGGGTCGCCATCATCAGAGGGGCCAAATTGACAATTATATTTTATTATTGAAATTTGGCTGAGACTGGGAATATTAAAAGAATTAAAAGTTGAATATTTTAATAAAACCCTATTATTGAGGAAATCGCACTTTTGAGCCATATAGTGCATTTGCATTGGGTTTTGAGCCATTATGTGATTATTGAGAATTGAAAATTGATCAACTTTGATCTGAGCAAGAAGCTTTAGGGTTTCAAGTTCGAATTCCTTGGGGAATGAGCCATCTCCATTGGAAGCAGTTCAGAGGGTGTGAAATAACACCTGATTTATTGCCAGCAGAGGTTTCTTCATCCAGAGGAAATCATAGAACTTCATAAATCATTCATCTTCAGAGGGTTTGCTCAAGGTTTTCATTCAGAAGACAAACATTCATCAAAGCGCCCATCTTTCATCATAGCAGGAGACCACAGAGGAAGCCGTACTTCATTTATTACTTGCTGTTGTTATTTCCTGGCCGTACCAGTCTGTACCAGGCCGTACTGTACCAGCAAAGTCGTCTTTTTCCTTCAAGAGCAGATCGCTTGTCTATTTGCAGTCTAACTTCACAGAGGAAGGCGCCTGGCATCTGGAAAGCGTTAAACATCATCTGGCTAGGGAAGAGCTTGCATCTGAAGGCCGTACGGATCTGATTTCTCTCAAAGGCGGCTGAAACCAGGTTCTTTAGAATATTGAAAATCTATTGTTTTTTTATTGCATGCAACTGGATCTTATATGTATTCATCTCAGAAGAATAAATAATGGATTGTCTTCAGTATTTACCCTTAATACTATTGTTATCAGAGTTAGATAATTTTTATTGAATTTATTTCAATTATTTGCAAAAATCGCAATTTCCTTGTATTGCTCAAAAACCCCAAAAACGTCAAAGACATCAAAACTCAGAAAAAACACAAAAAAACTATCAGACTCAGAACAGAGGGAAACGAGGGTTTCTACAGTGCTATCAGAGCTAAATCCTGCCATCCTGAGGGTTTAGCCATCATATGTACCCAGAAGAGTTTGAACCATACAGGTATTATACACGCAGACGTGCCTTTATTGACAGGCAACGGAGTTTGAGTAGGCAGCTAGGAAACATGGCTGACAGGAATGACAGGGCTGACAGAACAGATATACCTAGGACAGAGATCCCACCTAATAACAGAGATTAGGACGATGCAGAGGTATTGCATGCACTCAAAGATCTTCGTGCAGGTCAACGACGGTCCGATGATGTATTACAGCAGGTGGCAGTGGCACTTCAGAGATTGGGTACTTCGCGGAGACCGTCACCACATCGTGACGATGACAGGAGTGATGTAGGATCACGGAGAGCTCCTAGGACAGTGTCACAGACAGCAGATAGGCCTACTAGGCCTACTTTCACGAGATAGGAGCCCGAGGAGGCTATACTAGGTGAGGAGCAGGATGATTTGTTCGCTGATACTCTTATGGCAGCGAACGAGGAATGGGAGTTGGTACCGCCTGCGGTCAGAGAGAGGATCACTTTTGACCGTTTTATTACACAGAGGAGAGAGCACCATAGAGGTCGACAGGATTGGAGACCTAGACAGCAGAACAATGACCTAAAACATGCAACAAACAGGCTTAACCTAGCGATGTTCGATGGTAGTGGCAAGGTGACAGCCCAGGCATGGATTAGCAAGTTAGATACATTCCTCACCTTACGTCCGATGGCTGAGAGAGATGCCATTCGATATGCGACACTGCATCTGGAGGGGGTAGCTTACGACTGGTGGCACCACGGGATGGTGACGTTACAGCATGACAGGATCACTTCATACCAGGAGTTCGTAGACAGATTGGTAGAGCATTTTGACAGGAAGGATCCAGAATCCTACTTCAGAGACTTAGCCCAGTTGAGACAGAGTGGCAGTCTAGAGGCCTATATCGGTGACTTTCATAGGCTTTCAGTCATGGTTCCGAACATATCAGAGAGGCGTTTGGTAGTAATCTTCATGGA